>DWHO01000533.1:0-19513 GCA_018247575.1 Eurytides lysithous rurik
ACCTCTAATCCTAGTCGCCGAATGCGCCCAACAACTTGAGCTACTCCCGCAGTGGCGAGAATAGCAGCTTCGCGGAAGTTTTGACCGTGGGCGGTTACCAGGGTGTCGTCGGCGTAGCATGTCACCTCGACACCCCGGAGATAGGCGCCACGCAATACCCAATCGTATCCTAAGTTCCACAGGAGCGGTCCTAACACCGACCCCTGCGGAACTCCACACGTTACCTCGATGGTCCGGAGCCTGTCTTGGCACGGGTACTCAATATATCGGTGCGACAAGTAGGCCCCAATGGTGCGGCGCAGGTAAAGGGGCACTCCATGGAACCGGAGCGCCTCCCTTATGCAACAGACAGGCAGAAAACATTGCCCTCATTCTAGGCTCAAGAGCATCCTTCAGTGCTAGAGCCCAGACTCTTCCTGGGAATCTTATCTTAACTGACGTTGACGCTTTTAGCCGGCTCTGTAAAGCTGCATCGGACCGCCTAATCCGTGAAAATGCTAGTATCCACGAATTGGTCAATTTGAATCGTGTAATTACTCTGACTTAACCAGACTTTACAGTCCGGTTAACCAAACTTCTACCTTCGACAAATTTGCATATTAATTGGTCAAATTAGGATATGCCGTCACTTGGCGATTTCGGAATTCTAATTGACGCTAATTACCGGTTTGTCTCCCTCGTGGCCAGTGGCGAAAGCTATGTACCAATCTTGTCATTACAGTGCAGAGTAAATTGATCGTTTGTTAATCTACTAGCATAGGAGTGAGGTCATTAGTTACATTTGGAGAGCTGTTAAAGCATTAGATGCAGTTACTGTCGACTCCGACGATCCATATGAAGTAAAATAAGGAAGAACTTCAATTTCACACACCAATGTTTATTTTAACAATGGTAGCAGAACTCTTCCAAACTTAGCCTGGGACATAGCTAACCTACTACCTAGACGGAATACTTTATAGCGTGCATCGCATTGTCATTGAGTGTTCTACCGTACATTCTACCGTAGTAAAGTAGTAAAGAAAATCGGCGTAAAGTGGAAGTGTATTTGCTTCCGCGTTTCATTCGGTGAGGTGAGGTGGCCGGTGACCGATCCACCAATCTTCCTTTCCTCCCTCTGTTACACTCCACCTCCGTCCTTTCCCTCTTCTTCTCTCCAAAAGCTCTCGAAAGTTCCCCCCCTTAAAGGTTGGCAACGCATTTGCAAGTAATATTGCAAATGTCCATGGGCGACGTTGATAGCTTACCATCATGTGTACCGCATCTGGTTGGTCAGCCGTCTAGCGCGTAATAACTTCACGCTCAAAGTTTGGCGCGCTTAAGAAAAAGTAGTCTGGTTTTATCGCGCACGGAAGTATAAACATTTGCACGCTTTTGTTTAGTTTTCAAAGCACGGGTTTTTTCGCGATCTATCAGTCAATCGGAGTCATCGCACTTTTGGATTAATAATAATTCCTGTTCATTTAATCTATCATTTATACCTTAATTTCTTGGCACTGTTCAAGCTATTTGAAAATAAAAAAGAAAGAAAATAAAATTTATTTGACACAAACGCCATTGGCGTACACAACACAGGAAGTAAAATAATAAAACAAATAAGATATATGTAACAAAAATAATTTATGCAAACTGCTGCACGCCATGGGTAATGTCAAAATGGACATCGCTCAGCATATGTTGAAGTAAAAACTACAACGCTGATTTTCAGCGATAACCATAAATTGGAGAATACAGTAAGACTTTCAAGAAGTAGCTAGGTGATTATAAAATGTGTATGTATATATTTATT
Source organism: Eurytides lysithous rurik (assembly GCA_018247575.1). Taxonomy (NCBI): domain Eukaryota; kingdom Metazoa; phylum Arthropoda; class Insecta; order Lepidoptera; family Papilionidae; genus Eurytides; species Eurytides lysithous. The sequence continues at coordinate 1,787 of DWHO01000533.1, forward strand.
TATATATGTAATCGTGTATGCATATGTATCTATATTTTGTTGCTCGTATTGCTTGTTAATCATTGTCTTTTTATTTCTATTTGTCAACTTGACACACACAAAATCGTCTCTGGCAGATAACGCCATTGGCATTAAGTCCGCCTTGGTGCGACCTTGTACATGAAGGATAAATAAATATTATCGGCATATGTATGCCATCAGGCCTCACTCTTTTAAATAAAAAAAATCGGCATAGCCATGAAGCTGATGTGCGATAATAAAATCGCTCCGATCGCTCAACATCCAACGGAACGAAACTATTTATCCACGGCGAGACGTCTTAATTACTCTCGGTGCCCGATCATTATTGCGGTCTTACAAAACTGCGCTGCGACGGAGCGGACGTTGCGAACACTTTCCCCCTTTTAAGTGTCGAGACGAATTGATTTTCTAATGAATTCTAACGGCCGACGCAAGAGCGTTTTTCGCATCCACCCGCCCGCGTAATTAACTCTATAGCGATTTATTTACAAGTTTCATTGCGAACGATGTGAGAGTGAACGTGAGTGGTCGCGCTTAACCCATTGACTGCCAGACATATTTAGAGCGTCTTGCCCTGGGCGCCAAGGTTTTATTTTGAAGAATACATGAAAGTTTACAAAATATTTACTATTGAGTTACTGATATAATATTGTAATAGCATTTGCAGTGTTTTTTATTGAAAAAAAAAAACACTACGAGATAACTCGTAGCTGGCGTCAGTTATAAAATTCCTGTGCTGGTTGCCACTTACGAGTTATCTCGTAGTGTTCTTTTTTCAAATTTTAGTAATACATTCATATATATAAATATGATTATTATAATCTAATCGTCTTAATTTTTCATTCGACTTTTTAAAATATTTTTAACTGAAATGGCCATTTGTAAATAATCTAAAATTGCAGCACGCACTACGAGATATTTGTTAGCTGGCAGTTTTGATACACACGCTTAATAGAGATATCTTGTAGCTGGCAGTCAATGGTTAACCCCAATCTGACCGTTGAAATCTCATGAAAAATCGTAGTCATTTGGAAATGCGCCCCCGATATGTACGGGACGGAGGCTTCGTGATATATTGCTGCCAAAACCTTATTGCTATTTATTTATTCATTCTTTATTGCAACTACCTTACAAGGATTACGAAGGGCGGCCTTGGGACACTCACCCAGTCAATATTACAATATTATGTAATGCGTTTGTTGATTTGTATTTTTTGAAGTAACGACTGGCAACATGTCTGGATCTTTTTAAGGATACTTTGAACCTTAGTTCGCTAAACAAAGATAATATAGACTACTCATTATTTATGCAGATGCAAAAAGTATCTCTAATTACTCAAAGTTGTACAAACCTTTAATTTAAGTGCATGAAACTGTAGTCATTATAAATAAGTATTTAATGTAAGATCGCTTTATGTACTTAGATGGTTTGTCTTTATTTAAATAAATAAAATAAATAAATTAAAATTACTCAAGAGCAAACGATCACAATTTATCCATTTTATACACAACACATAATCGGCTTTATAAACTAGGAGGTTCTCAATACGTCTGTTTTCTTTCTGTATTGTGTATAACACGACATCGTCGCGATTTTTCGAACGGTTTTGATGATTTTTTTAGGGTGTTTATAGCATAAAGTATGTTCGAATGAGATAGATATTGTTATTTGACACTGCATTTTAAAGATACAATAAAAGTGTTCTGTTATTATTGTGTGATTTGTTATATAAGTATAGATTTCGATATATTCATAATACATTACTAAGTTAAATATTATCGACCAGCTGTCATTAAATTTTTCTTCCCTTAAAATGCTTAGCATTGGTGAACAATTACTACGTCGTATATATATATATATATACACTCCAAAATGGTTTTTGGAACAAAATACATTTTTCTGAATGGGAATCAAATCGAATCCTCAACACGTCTAGCATTGGTAGCTAAACACTTATATTACACCATTCGTGTATAAGAAATTAAAAATTATTGTATAATATATTTAAACTTCTTGCACATTAATATAGTAGGAAACTTGTCAATGAACGTTAAATAAATTAAAGTTTTATAAAATATAGTGATCAGGAGTTAATTTTTATAATTGGTTATACATTCAGATTTGTCTAGGGGGGGAACTGAACGTTAAAACAATGGGACATGATAATTTACACACAAATTGTGTGTAAAGCAGTCCATGTAAACAGTGGCGGTACTACAATACAAGCCCAAAAGCGCGGCTTGCCCTACTAAGGAGTAAAATTTATAAATCTTAATTAGATCATGATTCCCGAATAATTTAATTTTAAATTTGAACGCTGCGGGAATTATGTGCTATTTAAGATTTATAAACTTAACTCTTTAGTAGGGCAAGCCGGGCTTTTGGGCTTGTATGGTAGTACCGCCACTGCATGTAAATGTGACAACACGCAATTAGCAACGAAAGCTAATTGTCACGTAATAGAAAATGTCTGCTACCCGCATGCCCTATGAAGAAGAAATGCTGGGCGCATCCGGATAACTATGCAGGTTGCTCGATGGTTTTTGCGCTCGATGGATTCATTGAAAGTTTTATACAATTACAAAGTACAAGGCAAACTTCCAGTCGACTTTAAGGTCGTTCGGAGAAAGTAAGGTGTAACAAAGAAAAAAAAACTTAACGTACAATTCTATACACATAAATTAAAATATTTAAACAAATGTCTTAAATAAATAATTGCTTTAAATACTACTTACATGTGCTTATATATAATGTTTGATTTGATGATGCTTTAAATGTGCTATCATTTTTTTAAGCGTGATGACATGATAACATCTATTTTCATTTATATCTCCGTAAGTAATATATCAAAAAAATAAATTTTCAATACATAAACATTACATACAGACAACTCCAACATCAATGCAGAAACAATAAAACATTCCCATTCGACTTATTATCTTACTATATCCCACAAATTACTATTATTTTCCGCGACAATTCTTTTTGAAAAGTTATTAAAATAGTTTTGCAATTCTATTCTATTAGTAAGTAAAAAAAATAAGTTCACCCTCAAATTCATGCAATTACATTGACAATATAGTAAACGAAGCCATAACTCAGGTATGCAATAATATATTATTTATTTTGCCAAAGGGTTCGAGCAGGAAAGGGAGCCTTTATTATTTAGTAAATATAAGCAAGAAAATTAAATAAAGTAAGTAAATTCGGTGATGAAACGAGCAAGCCATGCGTCTGAAGTAGGCAATGGCCCTTACCCTAAACCATACACTACCATACAGCATTTAAAATCCAGAACTGCCGCTGCGCTGTGCTCGACACCAAAACAGTTTGTATGTCCTAATATAATTGTAAAAAGTATGTATGATCCATAATATATGAAAAAATCATATTCCTTATTCCTCCTTGTATTCATAAAATCCAATGAGCACACAAGCATCTTTGCTCATATCGTAATACTGTAAGTAAGGTGAGTCGATGCAGTGTAAGGAAGTTAAATAAATATAATAACAATAGTGTTATGATGATGAAACAAAAAAAAACACATTCATGATGGTACTTGTAAATGGAAAATAATTGCTTGAAACCAGTCTTTCGGTATTCCGGACTAAAAAATTGAAACTCCTATTTTCTCTGCGCCATTTTCGTCCGTAATGTTTATTGTTGGCGTTCATACTGTCAATATGAAATACATCATTAGAAGGGTAAAATGTTCGTTACATTACGTTATTGAAAAACAGTATACAATGAATACAGAAGAGTATTATATACTCCTCGTTAGAATAAATTTTTAGCGTCAGGATTTAAGGTGTTTTTGAGTTTCGATAATTTTTTAACGTGATGTTAATAGTTCATATGCTAGAGTTTCGAACAGAAAAACCGACGAACGTGCCCTGTTTTTTTTCTTTGGCAACGAAGTCGAGATATTTAGAAATAAATTTAGTTTACTAATTTATTTCTAAATATCTCGTAGTTTTTTACTAAATAAAACATAATTATATCGTGTTACACACGCAAATGTGGCTTTGCTGTTTCAAAAACATAAAAATATAATATATGCATACAGAAGTAGATTTTAAGCTCCGGAGGTACATTTGTACATATAGAAAAAAAATGACAACTCATATTTTCTGCCTGAACACGATGTCGTTTTAAGGCATCTAATTTTAATTTAAATAGTTTCCCACCCAAGGCGACTTTTCTTGCCATCAGGTGGAATAGTAGCCCAGTACCTTCCAGTTTCTAAATGTAAAAGCGACCTTCATAAATACCAGATTAAGTGAGATGATAAAATCGAAAGTTGTAGAAATTTTTATGTTAACGATCATCGGCCGCTATTAAGACCGTGAGCAAACGCTATGGGAATGAACCCTCGCTGATTGAAGTACCAGAGGTTCGTTGAATATTTATCACGAAAACTTTACCATCACCTTTATTGATGGTTTCGGTATACTTTTAATAGGTGAAATTCGACCGGACGAAGCTCAACCGGATGCATGTAAAAGCGCTCTCGTATGCAGTACGATATCAACATTTTCATAGGTCATCAAGTCACTGGCTGAATGGCCATTTTATTTTTTTTAATATTTTTTTTATTGAAATACTATGAAACGACAAATCGAGTACCTGGATGTCAGTGTCACACGTCAATTGAAATGCGACAGTTCGGTGGCTCCGTTATGCCATGTTGTATTCTTATTCTATATAATTTCGCTGAAAGTAAGCGCATAGTGCTATATAATATAATAAATTTCTCTATTACGTTTTATATGAGCTGCATTTCTCCGGATCAGCTAATCTTTCCGTGCAAAAGTGGTATCTAACTATAGTACGAGAAACTTGCAAATATGATACAATTATGAAGGTTTATATTTCTGATATGGTACACGAATGTCCCAATTTGTAACCACGAGTTTTATAATATATAAGTTTTGGTAATAATCAGCCATTAATAGTAATAATAATAATTGTCTTTTCAATATTTTAATGCTAAGCTATATGATAAAAATCACGAATCCGTTTATTCTATATTACTTGTTTATATTAAGGTTTATTATATGATGACGTGGGGCCGGTGGCCCATCCTTTCTCTTCCCTTTTTTACATCTCAACATCCCCTTTCTCCACCCCCCCTCCCTTCCACTCCCTGTTTCCACTTCCCTTCCTCTCACTTCTCTCACCCTCCTTCAAAAATTCCCCTTAAAAAGGTTGTCAATTCGCTAGTTCTGTAATGCTGCAAACGTCCATGTGCGGCGGTGATCATCTACCATCAGGTGAGCCGCTTGCTCTTTTGTCAACCATAAAAAAGACGTTTATTATAAAATTAATAATCAAATAAAAAAAAAAAACTTAAAATGGCTGGCGATAGTCTATTTGAGTAAAAATACTCAATTAGACTATTGCCAGCACTTTCGAGTCATACTCACTGACATCTGTTTAAACGTGTATCATACATATCTATCAAAGAGTTATTAAAATAAGGGAACCCGGCTAAGGTCTAGCGAATAAAGCAACACCAACATTGACATACATCTTATTTTCCGTACAGTCCACGAGGCGTAACAGCCTTGAGATTCCGAACGAAATATACCATTACGTGACCGATATGTCGATTGATTGAAATAATTCACGCTTTCCGACGAAGCAACGACCGGTTTAAGAAGACCTCTAAACACTGATCTCTAGTTCGCAAAGGAAACGCAGCACCATGCTCATTTACCATAAATAGACAAACAGCGTATAAGTGCAAAAGCTCGCGTGTTGTTTGTATCATCATCGCATCGGCACTGCTGAACGGATTACAATAAAACTGTACGAAATTATTGCATTCTGTGCCAAAACATAGGATCCTTTAATAAATATCGAGGGACATCACACACACCGCCGTTTGATCCCAAACTAGGTAGAGCCGTTACTATGGCTACTATGTTACATTATAGTTAACTCACCTAGACATAGAACAAACACTTCTATTCATCGTACAAATATTTTATCTTGGGTTGGAATCGACCCACCTCTGGTTTCGTAGTCAGGTGCACCAACCACTAAGCCAACGGGTCTTTCGCGTGAATCATACAAATGTCGACGGTTTTATTTCGAAATTCCTCGCGGTCAATGTCGGAAGACTAGTTAACACTACATTTATATCATTATATTATAACGGCCTAATCGCTGTGGCCTTTCGCGTTAAGCCTGATCCCGACATTTAGACGGTTCACAAAAGTCAAGCAGTCAAGGTCGCGAGAGGATTCGCCTTTTTAACACCACGTACGAGACGAGAAGGTGCGTCTGATAATTTATTACGTAAATGTTTTATTGATGGAATATTTAATAGAACAGGTTAGCGTGTAAGAAGAGTTAAAGCAGTAAAGTTTATTTGTTTCTAAAGAGCTTTTTTATGATATTTCTATTCTTAGGTTGTTAATATACTTCACCGGAAAGTGTGTGATTGATCAGTAACAACTATCGTTTTCCAATTAACTGTAAAAATAGTACCATCACCGGGATTTTAACTTTTTGCTCGAGTGTATATTGAGTTGAATCGAGCGCCAGGACATTGATCCAACACGGACATATGTGAAGCAGAAATCTAATAAAATTCCTTCGATCGTTATAATTGTTTCGTCTTAAATTTAAAACTTATCTTGGTATGTACCGTAACGTAAAGAACAATAAAATTGTGGAAAACACGTAGGGCTATGCAATTTTCTTATTAAGACGATTAAAACTTATTGTTTTATAACGTCTCGGTAGTAGGACACGTTTCAACGGAATTTTCCCCGATGCTTTATCAAAGCTCGAGAACGCTATTACGCAGTTTACATTTTTTTATTGCATTACGTAATCATGTCTGCCTAACAATGGCGTACGTGGGATATTACCGGTCCAAGCGATCGATGCACATGCTGTTATAGGAAACAGTGGTATGTTAAGTCATTCAGAATTACCATCAATTAACACGCGCGACCGTAACAATTGCGTTAGACCAGTTATTACAAATTCTATGTCAAGGCACAATGGATTATTGTTATGACGTAACTTTAATAAATCCTTCAGACGTTTCATTTGTAGTCTTTTTGTCTACTTTAACAGCTACACTTTTTAGTTTAATTCCGAGCAGTAACGTGTAGGTATTCCGATTTAGGGTAATGTTGCCAGTGTAATTATTAAGCTTGGAAATAGACCACCTTATATTTTAGCAAGCGGCTCACCTGATGGTAAGTGATCATCGCCGCCCATGGACATTTGCGGCATTACAAAACTTGCAAATGCGTTGCCAGCATTCAAAAGAGGGAATTTTTGAAAGAAGGAGGAAGAGATAGGGCGCGGAAAGGGGGATGCGATGGAGTAAGAGATAGGGACGGGAGTGAGAGGGAAAGAAGTGGGTCACCGACCACCTCACTCACCGGACGAAACGTAGAAGCAAGAACACTTCCACTTTACGCCGATTTTCTGTGAGGTCGTGGTACTTATCCGATACGAGTCGGCCCATTCAGCAGCGGGAACAGCTTGGTCATCTCGTCAGTTATTCCCTTAAAAAATATTTAAATTTGGAATTAAACAGTTACGGACCATTAAATTACAAACGCCTCACTCGTACAAGCTCGTCCTTCGCACGTCATAACCTCGACGCGGCTTACGTTCGAAGTTTAAATTAGAACGCGCGACCAAATAGTCGAGATGTGTGTCTGTTTTTTTTTTAAATCAGCCGACATTAACATTAGCGCGCTTTAAATGGCCGATCGCTCCCAGTTTGTAGATTACGCAAGCTAACCTTCGAGTCAAGATCGGCTTTCCAAGTGTGATCTAAATTTCCATTGAAGCGATCGCATTGCGCCCGATGGCCCGCTCGGCTGGCTGCGGTACGACAGGTTGTATTCGAGATTGTTTACGCGTTTGAATTGATTTTTTGTTAGGAAAATCCTTTAAATGGAATTAAAAAATTTTTTTTTATTCCATTTAAAGGATTTTTTCCATCTTTAGCTATACGTTCAGCAGATATGGAACGAACAAATCATGAAGATGTCGATGTAAGCATCTCAAATAATTATTAGTGTTACCTTTCACAGGCCTTTTCAGGCAAAAGGCTACCCCTACTAGAGAGTAATAAAAAACGGTCCGCAATAGTTTTCAGTGTCCCATATATGATGTAAAATTGAAAATTGTTTAGTTTCTGGGGATACTTATTAACGAAATACGCGTTTTTAAACACTAACCTAGTTCTTCCTTTTATATACATCCAAATTTATATTACTAAATATCTATCTACGTTGCAAGCCTAACAAAATAAGTTTAACTCAAGTCACTAAATGACTACGTACACGTAATACATATTGAAGTTCAAAGAGGTCTTCGTTAACAAGTAAAATATTTACGTAATTAAACATAACTCTATCTTCTTTAAATTTGTTGTTACACTGCGTTTAAAGATGATATAACTCTCTGAGGGCTGTAGTAATTTTTATAGAAGGCCCGACAAGAGTCAACATTTATGAAGCCAGTACCGATAGATGGCGCTAATCCAAAATAAAACACGGTATCATTTGTCGTATGGCCGAAAATAAAGTCACACACAGATTACAGCACAATGAAAATAACCAACAAATCTGTACACAGAGTAGTTCATTGCAAAATCTAGTGTACACAACAACAGTTATACCTCATAGCCAGCTGCGTAAACGAAATATCATAAATAACCAACATAACTCATAGGACTATGTATTGCCACCTCCATTATGTTCATGTGCATGTTATATATAATTAAAATTATTCCCCGCTCCTTTCCGCTGAGGTATAAACTTGAAAGTTCGTATTTCTTTTTCTGAGAAATCATGTAACGAGACGAGTGAGAAAACTGTTGATGGCAAACTTCACTCTTGACTACAACAACACAGAGTATCTGAAATCACACCGGTTCCAAATTGTTTGGCACTACGCTGCTGTCGTCAACTAGAAATATGAGATGGACTCCTTTTTTTTAGTGTGGTTTAAGATAATACATGCATTATCGGTGATAGAGCCACGGAGCAACTCCTGGTGCTGCTGTTTGGGCCGGCTGGAACAGGATAAGTACCAGGACCTCACTGAAAATCATCGCGAAGTGGCGGTGATTGAGTTTCCGTGATTCGTCCGGTGAAAGAGGCTGATGGGCCACCTCTCGCTCCATCTTCCTTCCTCTCTCCTTTTACAAAAATGCCCATGGGTAGCGGTTGTCGCTTTCTCTTTTTGTCGAAGAGCCGCTGGTTCTCTTTGCCGCCATAAAAAGACATTATACAAATTCTTCCTTTTTTATTTTTAGAACATGGGGACACAGCTCTATACCAAATAACTGACGAGTTCCCTTACACCACAGTAATGTTACCTGCTAACATACTACTGCTTTTTGCTATGATAAGTGGTAATAGCACCATCCCAGATAAATTCGTCTATACATCCAAAAGGTTATTTTTCTTCTTCTATTTATCTTGTACTGATGTGAAAATCAAAGCAGCGTAGAAGGTCTAACTACAGTTGCCTTAATGTCCTAAAACATGTTTGCGTCTTAGTCTTTATGCCCATATGTATCTGACACGTTTGTAATGAACAACGCGCCATGTTTAAAAAAAAAAACATGATATAGACAACGTAAGTGACAGGCAAATGCCGGAGGCCGAATGTTTCTACCAAGTTTAATTGATCTAGTAAGGAAAATATATTAATACAGATAATAAATCGGTTATTAAGAAACTGCTTTTGCCTTCAAGATTTTTATTCGGTTATTAATGACCGCTTCGCAATTTCCGTTAGCTATATTAAATTCTATATTAAGACGCTTCTCTCACTTCGCTTATGTAATTGTAAAATAAACAATTATGCCACACGAATGATTTACGTTGTTTATTGCAATAACGTCATTATACGTGTTACTTAGTTTGGCACCTTAACTAATACTAAATATATTGGATATTTAGTATTAATTTTTTAAATAAATCATTTGAGATACTTTTAATTTTGGAATTATACAAATAAATTGTAAAATAAACACATTACTTACATTTTATACAGGATTTTCTGAAATTCTCTTATGGTCCTTAGAATTCTAAGTTTCAATAACAATTAAATTTAAGTGGGATTGACATTACAATAAACTTTATATATATATATATTTTGCAATAAGACAACTGACCATATTGTATAATTGAATAATATATATATATATTATTCAATGTGTATGTGTTATTTCAAAGAGAATTCTGAATTCTAATGCACCGGATACAAGCCAAATGATAGAATAAAGGTTAAAACAACTGACATTAACGGAATGTTCATAATCCTTATGATAGCAAAATAAATCACCTCGATCGATAATTTTATAGTTCGATCGATAAGTTAATAATGCATGCATTCTATAAACATGTAGAAATTATTTTTAGTTTTTGGAATAATAGACTAGTTTAGTTCGATCATAGCAAATGAGCGTTCGTCAACGACGTATCGGTTGTGACAAATTAATTGCCTATTAAACTTTAAACAGGCTGATTTGAATCCGCTGCGACATAGTCACGATTTCGTATTAGTATGTGGCGAGGGCCAAACGAAGACAGTCTAAATTCAACTTTATTACAACGGTGTTAAGGCGAATATTACAAATAATACGGTCCAAGTTGTCGCATTTAATTCAGAACTACTTTATAGCGTTGCAATAAAATGCAAAATGCGACTTTTAACTATAGTCACGCGTCCTCATAAATATTAGAACACGTTGAGGATCTGTTATACAGCCATTTATTGCTATTTGAATTGATTATTATATTCTATGACCATTAAGAATGCATTACGTTCGCTTAGTGGCTTCACACAATAAATCCGTTACAAAGCACTCGCAATTTCGAATAAAATTTAAATTACCTTTAATCTATGGCTCACTACATTTTCGTATTAAAATAATGAAATTTTCTATGTCAAAATTTAAAACTACACATACCAGTTGTAGGCAGAAGGTAGAATAACATAGTGTAATATAAATTGTGGATATCTCTGAATGAAAATATTTGAAACAAAGACGACTTATATTTGAAACAAAGACGACGACTTAATATTCTAGAATCTTGTTTGAAGTTGCCTTGATTGAAGTTGCTATTGAAAAGTGTATTTATTTAGTTTTATTAAAAAAAAACAAAAACACCCTATTTTAAGTAATATATCGTGTTGTAAGAGCGTTTTACATTTGTAAGTTTAAAACGAACAAAAGCCCGGATCCGCAACAATTATCTGTACTTCATACAGACATGTCCCGGGTGGGGAACGAACCCATGATCGCCGATCATGCGGCGCCGAAGCCAATAGCTTAGCAAGTGCGCAAAACAAGTCATCATTTAATAATAATAATAATATCATGGGACACCTCACACATTGCCATCTGATCCCAAGCTAGGCAGAGCCTGTACCATGGTAATTAGACAACTGATATACATACATATATTTTTAAATATGTACTTATATAGATAATTAACACCCAGACACAAAACAAATACCTATGCTCATCGTACAAATATTTTCCCCTGGGTGGGAATCGAACCCACGACCATTGGTTTTGCAGTCAGGAGCACTAACCACTACACCACCGGATCACTCGACTCATTCATATAAACAATCGCACATTAATTATATTGACTGGAATTATCATTAAGTATAAGAAGTTGAAAAACTTATAAAATTTCAATAACATTGAAGGTAATTCTTTCAACTGATTGCACAGAGGTCTGCCGCAACCACAGCAGACATTAGCCAACAATCAAGGCCTCGCTTACAAGGAGCTTATATGAAACCCGATTCCACATTTCATACAATACCATAGAAAATAGTGGGACAAAATCGTACAGAAGAGTATAACACTAAAGGTAATCTATTTACTTTTTGTTATCAAGTATTATGATACTGAGCGTTTCTAATTATTCATATTAAAACCTGAGAACGTCCTGTGCCTCACAGTTATAAGTTAATTACTTAATTATATAAAGAATATATAACAAATCCTTTATCGTGCCTTCGTGTGATACCCAAAACAAACAACCTTATTTTTTATTATTATCAATTTTAATTATCACTATTAATCATTATTATCAGTTAGTAAGTATCACGAAAATATAATCTACTTTTTAGGTCGTTATTAAAATGATGAGAGTTTTTTTATACCTTGCTTCTTTAAGTGTATCAGCTACAATTAACTATATTAGATCGTATTGTCATTATAAATTATATTTTTATTGTAAGTGATTCCAATGAACCACGATGTATGCAACCGACCTCGGTCGGCTGTTTCGAGCATCGGGGAAGTCCCCATTTCTCGGGCGGAAACTCGACCAGCTTCTGACAATGAACCACGTGTGTGACTAGATGTATAGGAAGCTAGTGAAGTTCTTAGATTCTTTTGTTCGTTCTAATACATCTCTTTTTTTAATGTTACCAAAACGAACATATTTTTTCAGCATATATAAAGATTAACTGAGAGTTATTATAACATAAAATAGAATACATAGAAATAATTCTATATATGTTATAAAACAATGCACTCAAGTATTATAAAATAAAAATAATAATATAGACCGTTGCAATAGATTTAAGGATTAAGATTATAGTATTGTAAAGTTTTGAGCATTTCATTTGTTTCGCAAAACCTCTCTCAAAATTTAAGTGAATTCGACTGTATGTTAGACACAAGAGTTTGATTTCAGAGACACATTGCAACTAATGAATTCATACATATAAAAACATAAGTAACTAAAGAACGCTAATAGTTGAAACGTAAAAAGCTAAAAGTCTTGTTAAATCCACTTGAACTTCTCGAAGGCGGTGAAGAACTGTCCGGTTTTTACATTAAAATAAGATGTAGTTAGGTGTAATGCATTTCATCGATAAAAGAATTACAGTCAGGTCTTATACGTGCAGCTGTGTTAAAATTTATCGATAATAGAATTACATCCCTAATTTTTAAGGTAACCACCGCACTGTCTCCTCGAGTCGTTAGTTGTTATGCTCGAGCGCGGGCATCCGACGTTTCCGGTCTATTACTCACGGTATCAGGTAGTAGAAATATAATAGGCGGTGAATCGCGCACGGAATAACTTTTAGTCGGTCCCTTCGGCAGGCCGGATTAAATATGGCCAGTCTGACCCTTGCTGGAAATACTGCGCGATTATCTATCCCTTGTCAAGTCAGTCGTTATGTTTTTAATGCGTTCCATTTACCCGTAATTACGGAGGAAAAACGTTAAGAATCTATGAAATAATAATCTTAGAAACTAAAAAACATCTTTTCGGATATTAAAAAATTAAAAAAAGGTCAGTCAAATACGAGGCTTTAATTACGTAAATATATACCTTATTGAATAAACAAAAAATAATAATAATAGTGTATTTCGATTTCAGGTATAACATTCATAATAAAGTTGTGTAATCCGCAAAGTTTGTCTCTTACATTTAATCATCAGAAAAAAAAAACATTCCATAACTGAATTTAAGCGTATTAATTCTTGGAGAAGTTTAGTAAAGCGATGCGATCGTTGGCTTTGTGCATTCATGTTTTTCCACGTTATTGAATGCCCACATGGCATGACACATGCGTTAATACTTTCACCTCAAAACCACGGTTCGGGTTTTAAGATGTTGGTTATACAACAACGCTGATGTGTTTTGAGAAACATGTCTGATCATACACATATTATTGAAGGCCCAAGCACCTCAATTATATAACCTCTATATCATATCAATCATATCAATTATATAACAAAAATAGTACGAAGCTATTTTTGTCATATAATTGATTGAATTACAATTTATTTTGATCAATATATTCGCTTACTTTAGAATGCATTGACGAAATTCCGTTTCACTTATTAATATGAGTAAGTACTTGTGGAGCAATCATGGGTATGGTTTTGAAAACATAGTGCACAAGATCATTAAGTTGTTAAAATGGTAAAAAATGGTGGGTTACATTTTAAAATAGATTGAGAGAGAAATTTGTTTATTATTAAATGTATATAGTTAAAAGCTTATATAATGTAATAAACATTTAAAATACTTTTACTTTAAACTAAACTACTAACTATAGACTAAAATTATCTTTAAAGTTATGCATTAAATTTGTTAATAGCCGGGTATTTATATTAATCTAAACCTATAAAAGTAATACAGAAAACATGGGTGTTATATTTTTAAGCAAAAAAGAGCCTTTGAAATTAAACAAATTGTGTTATTTGTACCGAGAGTATGGCATAGCAACGCGAAGGTACAAAAGAAGATTCTCATCACATCCTGCAGACAATAGCACATTTTTAAATTTGAAAAGTGTCCTAAAAACAAATTCAGGCAGAAGAACTAAAATGGTTTAATTTTGGGGCGATAATTGAGAACACGGCATGCAGTTTTATTTATTAATGATGCGCTCAGTGATCTAAGTTATCTGATGGGTATTACTACAATATTTTTAAACAAACAAGGCTAGGAACTACTAGTTGTTATACTGTATTTTTTTCTGATTGGTTACTAGTTAACCGGCGTAAAAAAAAACAGTATTTATTTACATGTTTGGTGATTAAGCCATTTATTAATTAATATAGCCCCAGTCTACTGATAGCGGCAGATGGTGACAACTTAACCTTAGAAGTCAGCTCTATTAAAGAAAGTAGATGGCAGACTCAGACGCAGTATCAGTACTATTATATTACCTAGTGTTTTGTACAAACTATAGTTTAAAGCTCTAGCAGGTTCTACGCCACGCTCGTCACATATTTGACATATTGTTTCTTGTACATAATATTAATGTATGATGAAAGGAAAACATATAACGGTATTGTATCCCCAGGTGAACTTGCAAAATGCATAACCTGACCAGAATTTTTCTCTATAAAGTAAAGATATGAAAATGATATATGAGTCGAAAAAAATGTTTAGAAAAAATTAAATGGAATGATACACGTGTTTGTTGCCTGGCGACAAATTGTTTGCGAACGACATGTTATGTCAGTCACAGCCAGGACCGGATGTAGGGGAGGGGAAAGATCTTTCAAATTCCAACACGTAAACACTAGTAAACAACTTTCCCCTTGATATTTTTTCGCGGTTTTACCTACAGTACTTTGTACAAACACGACTACATCAGGTACTTGATTTCAACGAAGCCATTAACGAATTTTTCATCTAAAAAAGCTCCGGAGTTTCCGTTCGTTAACGCCAAAAGTTGATTTCGCTTAATTCATATGTGTTCATCAGAAGATTTTACTTTGTTTCACGATAAATTATTTAATGAAAAACTCGACTGAAAAAATTGTGGATCGTATTGGAAAAATAACTAGTGCTAGGAGGCCTCCAATCCTTTGTTGCCTGAGGGTCTCCAGACCTCTAAATCCGGCCTTGGTTTTTTACGAACCTTCGACCGCACAGATCTGTCTGCTTACTCATTCCTTCCATTAACGCTTCAACCCTAACGTAGACGCTAACCAAGTCTTCCCTAGTGTTCAACATCCTGACAATTTTCTTATTATTTACTTTTCGAACACACCATATTTCTACATTTATCAGACAGATCGTGGTTTTTCACATCCTAATATTATCACTCTTTTTAACGATTGTATTCCATAATTTTAGACTTCAGAATTGGATGCAGAAAATAGGTGATTGGTAAATATATGAGAAATAAATGAATTCACAAATCCTGTGTCGATAGGTCCGGTCCATAAACTATCAGTATGCGAAACTTCATCCAAATCCGCTTAACTATTTTTGCCTTATTAGGTAAATATTTCATAGCTTTCGTAATTTCTTAACATTATGAAGCGTATAAATTTGTATCATTTTTCGTTTTTATGCAAGGCTCATTAAATAAATTTCAATATTTAGATTACAACAATGACATTACGACTTGTTTACGTGCGATTCCATCTATACCGACGATACCGCGTGGCTTACGATATGTTTTTTTTTCTCAATGTACTTTTAAGTCCTCGTAATTCTTTTGAGAATGAATAAATTTCTAACCAGACATTAATGTAGTGGGTATTTATGGAAATTTCTTTAATGCGCCGTCACTTCTAAACCCAATTAATGACAACTATGAATAAAGCTCGACTAACTTTGATATTTTCTTTACATCACCCTGAGTAACATTGGCCAGTTAATTTACCATGAAGTGTTAAAATATTATGAATAGCGAACGTGTCCATTAAACTTTTAGATTGTGATGTTTTAATGATTTTATTGACCCTACGTTTTGTTAATATAAAACGATACTCATGATAAGGACGAGTTCGAGCGTTGTGTGTTGACGCGAGAGTGGTCAGTCCGTTCAAATTATTTTATCATTCAAGGTAAACCACCAAGCAGAGGTTTGTCAAAAACGTCGAATAATGTTGTCCGACGGGTATTAGTGAGACTATTCGATACGTTCTCGGCTTCAATATCTGTAAATTATTTCAATAAAGAGAGTGAGTGAGAGAGTGAAACCGTGACAACATCTTAAGTGACCATGTTTTTTTATGTATATATAAACAACAATTTGTTACATTTGGTTACCTCCTTTACCTTGATACGTTTCACTGCCTTTCATTTCTTAATACTAACAAACAAAACCGAGCAACTTGAGTCACCAGTTAAGTTCAGTGCCGTATTTATTTAATCGGTATTTATATTTAAACACTACAATAATACTTTATATTAGTGTATAATAATAATAGTTATACATGATATGCAAGTGGTAGGACTCTCTATATTTTTATTAGTCTTAAATTAGCAGTCATAACATGAAAAAATCATTTCATAAACTAATAAGCAGTCAAAAATCCGAGTAAGTCGTACCTAAATGTTATTAGTTATATGTATTTACCCATCTAGAGATACAAGATTTAAGAGGATTTTATGTTAAACAAGAGAACAATAAGTAAGTTTGAGTAAGGCCTACAGTTCATCATACAAGACACAAGAACAACTCCCTATCACTGTCATAGACCTTTGGGACGGACAACTGATGATAAATATATTTATATATTTTATGAAATTTTGTCGCAGAGAGGAGCAAATCAATAGCCTGATGGTAGTAACCAACGTACTTCTCAGCGCAGAGTCGCGTAATGTAATAAAGTAACTACATATTTTAAACTCAGCTTTGTTCAGCGATGATCTCTCGTCTAGATATGCAAGGTATTGGATTTTTATGTCACATATTTTCTCAGAAAACATTGAGATTGCTGTAAGATATAAATCCGTTTCCTGCCAATAGGAAGTATCGGTCAGGTATTCAAGAGGCCTTATAGCAAAATACTTTTTATTACCGAGTTGGGTCGGGCGGTCGCTCATACCAAACTTATGTGTCAACCCATTGCCGGCTGCACGATTTCTCAAGGTCGGTGAATAGTCGATATGCTAATGTACAAAGCGATAGCTCATTTCATCGATTCGTAGGTTTCCTACGCATCCTTATTGCAAATCTATAAGTAGTAAAGCGTAAAGTGGAAGTGTTTATGCTTCCGCGTTTCGTTCGGTGAGTGAGGTGGCCGGTGACCCACCCCCTTCCTTCTCCTTCCTTTTTCCCTCCCCTCCCTCCCTCTCTCAATTTCCTCTCTAACTCTGCCTACACTGCCCCTCTTTTCCCTTCCGCTCCATCTCTCCTCCTCCGTCCCCATCACTCATCTTCCTCCCTTCTTTCAAAAATTCCACCCCCCTTCCTTAAAGG
>DWHO01000534.1:0-19504 GCA_018247575.1 Eurytides lysithous rurik
CCCGCGCGCCCCTTGCTCTCACGGTTTTGGAGAAATCAAGTGTTGCTATTTGCAAAAATTTTTGGCCCACCCTATACAATATATGATAATTGTTGATTTGTCAATATATGATAATTGTTGATTTGTTTATAGATTTTTTTAATAAATAATAATAAAATATAGTTCATTTATTTACCGTGTTTTTTTTTTACATTCCTAGATTGATTTTTAGTATATGACGGTGGCAATGGCTGGGAGTTTTAAGAACAAAATCGCCGACCATTTAAAAACCCAACGTTTGCTTATTTTAAATTGTAGAAAAAATTGTGTAAATAAACGCTGACGTAGACGTCAGTTACGTGAGAGTCGCTGCATATAACCTAAACTAATAAATAACAATAAACACTTTAGGACTATAAATAAGTTCTTTATGCTCACATGCTACCAAAATAATTTAACAGAAATATCACAACCTGCCCGTGAACACGAACGCATAAGTTACTAAGAACTTTTGCAATTAAACAATAAACACGCGATTTCTATCACTTATCGAATGAATTATGTCTGCGTTGTCACTCAAACTAAAAAAAAGAGTTTAAGAATTTCAATAAAATTAATACCATTTTTGCTTCGTTTAACATTAAAAAAAAAGAATTAACGGAACGAGCAAATCCTTACCTTATGAGAAATGTACTTCCCCGTAACAGGACAGTGCCACACAGTATTTGAAATCGTAATATTGTGCAAACCATGGGTATATGATTATACGATAGTAGAGTCATGCAACAGCACCCGCTTATGATGAATGGGCTGGGTCGAATCCGATAACTACCACGACCTCAGAGAAAATCGGTGTTAAGTGGAACTGTTTTTGCTACCGTGTTTCGTCCAGCGAGTGAGGTGGCATATGGCCCACACCCTTTCCTTTTCCTCTCTCTTACTTACCTCTCCAAAATTCCCACATTAAAATCTGCCAACGTATTTTCAGGTTCTTCTATGCTGCAAATATTTATGGCCAGCGGTGATCGTTTGCCATCAGGTGTACTGCCTCTTTCTACATAAAAAGTAGAGGTGTAGTACCAAGAGTACATAAGTAGAAAGGTTTTTGTCACTAGTGATTTACGTCCTTACTTAGAATGCCTCAATTTTAAATGAATAAACCTAAGACTAAAGTTCAGAGCATATTTGTTAAGCGTTATGTTTGGTCACCTAGAAATATAAGATTCGTCTACCTCCCTTTATTTAATCTGGATATTTTACCCTTCAAATCGGAGCACGATAGCTACACGTAGTGATGTTCCACTGTTCTTTAAGCCCCTGTTTGGCGGTAAGGGATAGTACTCTGAAAAAGATTCCTGACTCAACATAAAAATTGAGTTTGTTTCATATCAATCAATTTGGTACTGCTTCAGATACGCACCAGACAATGTAACAGACACGATCAACCAGTAACCAATTAAATGATTTCATAGTAAAAATGGATACATTAATGTCGAAAGAAAACCGATAAAATGCTTTATACAAAAACAAATACATGGAACAACTGCAGATTTTTAACTATGGAACCTTAACCCTGTACTAAAAATATTATGAGTTCTTCTGTCGGTAAAATTCTGGAGGTATAATAATTCAATAATTAAATTACATACGGCTTGTAAAACTTTAGATAAACTCCTGTTCTGTGCTAAACGTTGTATTGAGCGCTTTATTTCCAGTCTTCCATGAATATTTCAGTTAAAATATGAGAAGCTGAGCAACACATTGCTACGCCATTCATATGTATTACCTACTCATGCTTCCGCAAAATGTCGCCAGGTAAATGTAAGGCAATGTTGGTGTAGAAGTGAACGAAGTGGCGTAGAAGTGAAGTGTTTTCATGGTGGGATGTAGTTTTTAAGCTAGAAATATATACCATCATAAGGATATTTCTCTGGATGAGGAGCGCAGCGCAGAAGCACACAGAGTTTTAATAACGCAACAGTGTCACTTTAGTGTCACTGTGTTTACTTTGTGGTCCCAAATCGACAAAAAGCAATACAATTTGTGTTTTATTTGACTTAAAAATGATATCAGTTTTATTAAATTATAATACAACCGTGTAGTATGACATGAGTGATTTTTTTTCGAATATTCTGGTTCTTTTCTTGTCCAAAGGTAAAGTATAACCATTCAACGGGAAAATGCAGCCAGCGTTCTCGGTACCATGCCTCGCTTAGTAGGTTTATTTAGATTTTTAGGTTACGATTAGTGTAATAGTAACATTGTATCGTAAATAATCTAATGCATATAAAATTAAAATTAGGTGCTCTCCCTCGTTACGGCCAAACATACAGAAATATTGTAATTATCTCAAGACCTTCGTTTGCTGTTTGTGCAATAAATGATATTACTACCATGTATTATAGTTAAATTTTTACAAAACTTGCATTATTCGTGTTATTCAGCTGATAGGACGGACTAGTTATGAAATAGGCCTACCTGAAAATCCATGACAACACATAAAACGCAGAATTATATGACGTAAAACATTGCGTTCGAAATTGTTTTTCTGGCCTTGATTCAAAAACTTAAAGGCGTTATGAGTAAGTCGATTGGTAAATAAAAACTCGTACTCAATATAGAAATAATAATTTTACATACTAAACATATTAATCACGCTTGATTTGCCTTACATCCAGAAGAAAAGTGTGAAAGTATTAGAATACTCGGGATTAATAATAACCTACTTAATGTTTAAAACGAAAACTTTAGCTTGCATTTTAAAAACGAAGCACTTAAATCTTACTGATTCAACCGTTTTCTTAATTATGTATAACATGGAATCCATCTCTCAACACTGGCAGATAAACTCAGCGTAGCTGTCTTTGCAGTAAGGAAAGTAAGATAATCGATAGATCTTAATCCATTTAAATACATTTAGAGTTGTTTATTTTCCTTATTTTCATAGTGTTCTGTCTTTCGGTATCCAATTGTGGGGTAATGCTGCTGAGATAATTACAAATACAATTTGTATTAGCTCTTCAAAAAAGAGCTGTGCGGGCTATATATAACCTGGAAACTGGAGATTCCCTGCAAGATGTTTTTAAAATAAATTGTTAAAATACCATCACCACGTTTGCCTCACAATACATACTTTGTAATATATTGTTTATTCGACAAGATTTTATTGATTTATAAAAATCGATGTCAGACACACAGTGAATATTTGAAATAAAGATAAGTTTATACCACCTTGATTTTGTCTTTAAAAGATGAAAAAATCCTGCATAGGTTTTGGTATACGCATATTTAATAATAAAATTCCACAAAATATCATAGATCGACTACTTTTAAAATTAAAAATATTTTAAAGCTTACAATATATACGTTCAGGATCAGGTTTCAGGTAGATCAAAATACATGAAACTTAATTGACAGACCTATGACGGATAGTTATCACATTGTATCAAGGCTCAACATATTGTAATGGTATTTAAAAAGAATAACTGTTGAGTTTCTCGCTGACTCTTCTCGAAAGAACTGCATTCCGAGCAAGTAGTAACCTCTTGACGAACAAAATGTAAAAATGACTATTTAAGTGTTTGCAAAGGCCTATTTGAATAAATATATTTTGATTGAAATTGAATAAGTGTAAAAAGGGCAACAAAATAAATTTACTTATTATTTTGGACGCGGTAAATGAGGTTCTACGAGTTTTATAGATGTTTATATATGGAGATCACTTATCTTTAATAGAAGCACCTGTTCGTGGGCCAAATTAAAACAAAAAACATAAATAAAAAAATTGATATTCTAATCGGGTAAGCCAAGATCGTGTTCCGAGCCGGTGAATGAATCATCGTGCATTGGCCGAAAATTGCGAAATTTCTAGAGCGTGCCTCGCGAAGCATTAATTGTATCGAAGCACACTTAACTTGAATCAATTATAATAACTAAAATCCAGATAATACTTTTCATGCCCATGGATGTATATGAATCGACCTTAATTATTTATCTTGTCCTAATCATCCAAGATTTCGTCATACTGTTATTAAAATTATATGAGCGATATGATATCCAACTTTAAGATTCACTAAAACATATCTATAAATCAGTATTTTATAGGGATTAAAATTCCATATATAGAGATTAGGGTATCATAAATGTCAGCCGCGACAATCGGAACCAGAACTTAAATGACGCCGTCTCAGAAATCAGGTCGAAGAAACAACTGCTCTGTGCCTCCTCAGCTCATACTGGCTGTGAAAACCATACCTGTGAAAACCATACCTGCGAAAACTGCGTGGTATTGTATACTGCAATAAAATAACTGCTATAGCTGCATTACACGTTGTCAAAAATTGAATCTAACTATCGTTGATAGTTAGATTAAATTTTTGCAAACATAAATACCCTACTAAACAAGATACCCAAGAATTGTCAGACAAATATAGGACAATAAAAATAGGATTAACAATTACTATTATCACACAGTGGTACTCTAATACGCCTCACCATCAAATAAGCAAGAGTCCGTAGATACGGACATGTTTGGACAAAATGCGCCGGAACACCTTTACTGATCCAACAAAATTGGCTTTACAAATTTTCCTTCTATTAAATACCTTTATGTGAACAATTATTATAACATATTTAAATAATAACTGGTTGCAATATTATAAAGTATAATACTTTATAATATTGCAACCAGTCTTCCAAATTCGCGAAAACTCTAAAACTTACCCAGATGTACGATACGATGCCTATTGGATTCCCATAACAAATGACCGTCATATGTGTAAGCAGT
Source organism: Eurytides lysithous rurik (assembly GCA_018247575.1). Classification (NCBI taxonomy): domain Eukaryota; kingdom Metazoa; phylum Arthropoda; class Insecta; order Lepidoptera; family Papilionidae; genus Eurytides; species Eurytides lysithous. The sequence continues at coordinate 4,766 of DWHO01000534.1, forward strand.
TATCAAAAATTTTCAACTTAGGGGAAAAACGGAACACAGTAGTCCTTATACATTACTTCATGGCGGTTGAAACTGGCAAAGCAGTAATTCCACCGCAGGCGGACTGTTAGAGTCCTGTAATTTATGTTAATCCGTTCCTCTATTGCAACCTAAAAAAAGGATACATCGTCAACCATACTTTCAGATTTACAGTATTAACAGAAAATTATAAAAAATATTTCACTTTCTAAGTTAAAGAATTAGCTATCTATTGACATTAGTTCAATCGTACTCAAGATTTTAGATAATAAACACCTCTACAACTTTATTATAGCACCTATAGCTTACTTCACACTACTGTATGTACAACAAAAAATTATTAACTTTAATCAGTCGTAAATTTTAATGCTTACCAGTTAAATGTAGTTTAATATTAACTTACTCGTTTAAACTTATTATTTAGAAAACCGAAAACTTGTTTATTTTCAAAAAATAAAAAATTATAGATTTGAATAATGATTTGAAATAAATAATTATAGGTTGTATATTTGTATAATCCATTTATTTAAGAATTTAATTAATTATATTACTACGTCTGTCCGTTGCATGTGGGTACTGAAAACTTGTCACTTTATTTGGTTAATTACCACGATACCACTTTCAGCTTTGCGAGATACCTGGAACCTGTCAGACCCTTAACATATGAGGTCTTAATGAGTGTCGAAAAAAAACCTGTGCTCTACTTTTTTTCTATTGTAAAAATCATTTTTCGTACAGAATTGCTATGGAATGCAATTTGCTGCCCTGCTGTATGAGTTACTTTTTTGTATAAATAATATTTCTAAATAATAAAATTTAAATTTAAAATATCATTTAAAGTACGTACGGAACGTGATGCTATTTCTGGAGACATACAAACAGCTAGCGGTAATGTTAGTAAATTAATGTTTAGTTAATTTATATTTCTTCGCTTACAATTTCTGCATCTGCCCTTCTGTCGAGCATCTGTAGACACTTATCTTATATTACGCCGCTGTCTCTTAATATTTCACTTAATTCCATAAACCTATCAAGTTTTAATAATTTTGTGTTTTGTTTATAGATGATTAACCTTTTTACAAAGCTAAAATATAATAAAAGTAGCTTCTATATTACTTAATATTTAAAAAAGCTAAGTTTTAGCAGTTATTTAAATTTTTTACGGCGGTAGAGCCACGCAGCTGCCCCTGCTGCTGAATGGGCCGGCTCGAACCGGATAAGTACCACAACCTCACAGAAAATCGTCGTATATCACGGAAGTGTTTTTGTTTCCGCATTCCGTCCGGTGAGTAAGGTGGCCGGTGCCCCATCCCTTCCTCTCTCTTACTTCCCTCCACACTTCTTCCTCCATCCTCGGGGGGACCCCTCTCTCTCACTCTCTCCTCCTTCATCCCTCTCTTTTTCGAAATTCCCACTCCTTAATGGCTGGCAACGCATTTGCTACTTCTGTAATGCTGCAAATGTCACTGTGATCACTTAACATCAGGTGAGTCGCTTGCTCGTTTGTCAGCCTAATCACAGTGAAAACGTAACGTGTGTATAATTTATCCACAAACAACAAAGATCTAGTAATAAGAATAATAAAGCGGATTACCGCCCAAAGGACTGATTACAGAGAGCAAATAGTCCAAAGCTGTCTGTAGCTAACAGACAAGCTAGTTAAAATTTGCGCTTAAACATCTTAATTGCCAATGCCAATTGGCCTCCATATTGTTTACGGATGAGTGTAGGACATGTCTAATGCCGCAGACGGTCGCAGAAGAGAATATCATCGACGTGGAGAGAGATATGCTAAAAAAAAAACGATTAAAGGGACCCTACGACCTGTTTCTGCGAATAAATTACTTTTAGTATCCTTTTTTTTTACTGTTCCAACACCTACTAATTAAATATAAAAGAGAACTTTCATTTATTCACCAGAAATATTTAAATTACTATCAAGAATAAAACTTATTTGGCAGCCACAAACAAATTATAAAAGGACAGAGCAAATTTTAATGTTACACTTTGTTCCCTTGTTACACTGTCCAAATGACCCTAAATATAAATGATAAACATTTACTTACATGGAAAGATTTTAGTGACCCTGAATCTTAGATGAGGATTCATAAATACAGTAGTATAATATCATTCAAAATCGTTTATTTTTTATCATGACATCAAATTTATAGGTTAAATTGTACTCACGACATGTATCCGAATTTATATTTATTATCTTAATAAAACCTTCGTAGGCATCTTAACGAGAAATATTTTAATATAATTTGTATAAAATGTAATATGCAAAGTCATTACTCAACTGCGTCATTCATTCTGAGTTTCGTACAATATTGCGGCGTAAAACGATGAATTTACAATTTCTTTGTATAAATAATGGTAATTCACTTTTAAATTCAAATATTTCGACGGAACAATTGTCGATGTCATCCCACAACTTGTTTAAAGTATTTCAATAACTTTAACTGTATCGATTATTTTACGATACTAAGCATTGCAAGTGCTAGCAGTGTTTCTACCGTCATAAAATGACCTCTGTGATGGTACTTAGTTGGGAAAAGTAATTTATATTATTATAGAATACAAAATTTAGGAAACGTCATATCATAGTCACAATAAATGAAATTAAAAAATAATAATTGTTAACTATTGATATAACCGGTCAAAATTACTAGTTGCTAGTTCAAGTGATTGTAATCACGTAAAGGACCTAACAGCTTTTAAGTGTGTAAGTGGAGACTTGATAGCCGGGGATAAAATAATCGGTACTTTTATATTTCTGTTATGCATTATACAATGCAAACTAGTGTATAAAATAGTAAATTACCTAATTTTCAGTATACATCTGAACAAGAGCAACCCCCGCCTGAAGTGCGCGAATGTGTCAATTAATCACGTACTCAAAAAGTAAAACAGATGTAAGAATATTTTCATTTAGTGATACCTCACTGATTAACACAGTAACTTTGGTGTTGGCATAATGCTTGAGAAACTAATTCCCAACGAGTCCTGTAAATGCCCAGGGACAGTGGCAATGACTCATCATACGTTTAATCGTCTGTCGGTTGGTTTGCAACCTTCTCTCATAAAAATAGAAACTTTGCTGCTTAAAAGCAACAAATAAAAATACCGATATTTAAACAAATCAATATTATTTCCAATAAATTTATCAGTACATCCACAATGAATGCATTATATTACTCCCTAAAATAAAACATAAAAGTCTTCGACAGCATGAAACTAAATGTACGGAGTATAAGATATGACGTATTTACAATAAGGTGGTTTAAACACAAATAAAAACATAGAACATAACAAAAAAAAAATCAGTGCAACAATTATTAAATAATAAATATTTCAACGTGATAAATGTTACAGTTAACCTAGGGATATAGTTAATCTGTTAGTTATTACAAGTTTTTGTTACAAAATTATCTATTGGCCTTCACATCACAGAGCGAAGCGATCCCGCGGGGTCGATATTGCAGAGACCGCAAGCCGAGTGAAAATCATTGCTTAATAAACGCAACAAAACGCGCGGAAGGGATAAAAAGTCTCGCAACAAGTAGATCGCTATCAAAAACAAACAACAAACCTGAGTACTTGATGTTCGCGAAATTATCTGAGGGCACACATATAGTCTCGTTAAACGATAGCAACATTCATCTGGGAAAATAAACATACATTTCCACTGAAGGGGAAGAGACGCGCATAAATCGACCAATTCGATTAACCCACATTTACACCGCTTCAATGAACTAACCAGATTGGATCGATAACTATACCTCTCCTATCTGCTTCAGTGCAAACTATGATTATACATATCGATAAACCGAATTCTAACCCACGATTCAACTCAGTCATCGGATAAACCGAACCAGTGTGAAGCCACAAACGCCGCTATACTATGAACAATACTAAACGTAGAATATTATATATCAAAGATTCTAAACAACAACTGATCGATTCCATCGCATACAATGTGATTCGAGCTTCGAGTGTCCCGCGAACTGAGGGACTTGAATGTTAGCGAACGATGCGAAGGACTAGAAGTGTCGAATTAATTCAAACACATCGGGACAGAAGCAAGCCTATACAAAATGATATGTGTGGCAGCTGTCGAAAGCTTTGCGATGCGTCTCTGCTATAGCCGACCGGTATAAAAGTCATGAACACACAACGAAGTATAATAGTACAGATTGTCCAAACGACACATCGCCCGACAGTCGAGTTAAAAGTTTGACAATTCGTTTCATATACCAAGAGGACCTCGTACAACAATAATTTATTACAACTTAAGACAGTCGTTAGGCCTTAACATTAACAATATACAGTTATTATGGCAGATATCAACAACGAATTTATAAACTCATCGATTCTCTCTATCGATGCTCATTTTTTTATCATACAGAAACAAATCTAGATTAATTTACATGCGATAACAAAGACAACCGACCCCCGCTGCTTAGTGGCGCTATTTCACTAACGATGGCACTCTCTATGCAAGAAGCTCGTCTGATCAGTCCCCACCTAAGAACATACGAAAGACTTTAGACCAAGTGGATGTAGTCATACAAGACAGAACCAGCTCCATGGGAAAAATCATTTTATTATTTTGTTATTCTAATTATCAAATGCTGCAGAACTAAGTTTTGTTTTAGCAAAACCATCTGTTCTCCATCTCTATCTTGACTTTATTATAATGCAAAAGCTAATATTGATATTTCATGTTAGTTTTTATTGTATGGTGTAATTTTCTTTAGGGCTGGGTCCATTTTGCATAATTACATCCTGTCGCAACAGCCACCGAATCGCTGGCGGCGCCAGACGATCGGCGCGTATCAAGAAGCTTCTGACCACGTCGTTTAGAAAAAGTATCGAGAGAAAGTGAGCAATGTATCGGACCGCCGCAGGCGGGTGTCGGGCCTGAAGCCGCGTTGACACAATCAATGTTAGCAAGAACAAAGTAGATTCGATAGCCGCTTTGATGTCAACTCTTCCACGCAATAAATAAAGGTGGACTAATCGCGTTCCACTTTCCGAAGATCACTCACATTACTTCCTGAAGGATGAAGAATTTAATCACTGTGAGCCTCAGTATAAAGCGATATCAGAAGGAGTCTATCGTTACTACTCGGTCCGAACGGACTTTGATTGTGTCAACGCGGCTTAAGCATACCCGGGTGGGTCCCAAGTGGCCGTCAATCAGGAGATGTAGGGCAGCAGGAGGTAGTAGAGGCAGGCGAGCGCTATAGGCAGGAACAGCGCTACTGCGTGGGACAGATCCAAGCGCATCGGCTTGCCCTGCACCGTGGCCAACTGAGCTGCGAGACGGGCTTTTTCCGCAGACACTTCCGCCCATCGTTCTTTGGCGCGCACCAGCTCCTCTTCCAGCGCGTGCAACGTCCCGTTCTGCAAGGTGACCTGCAGCCGCTGCTCGTCGTCCAAACGCACGTACTCGGCCGCCGCCGCGGTCTGTTGCTCGCTCACGTCCCGGACGATCTCGGTCGCGGCCGAGTCCGACTCGTCGTCTTCCTCGTCGTAGTCCAGCTGGAACATCTCGTCGATCTCCGCCGAGATCTTCGTCGCGTCGATGTTCTCGACGGTCTCGGCGGGTTTCTCGCTCTCCGCTATGGGGATGGTTTCGACCGCCTTGTCGGCAGTGCACTTTTCCCTGTTGAGCGTGGCTTGGAGACGATCTATCTGCTGCTGCTTCGCGAGCAGCTCGTTCCGTAAACTGCCCACGACTGCCGTGAGGTCGTCGATGTCTGCCCGGGTGGGCCGGAAGGCCAGTTCGGCCTGCATCTCGGCCGCGCTCGACGCCAGCCGTTGGATTTCGGCCAAGTTCGCTTCCTCGGCCACCGTCGAGCGACTGAGCTGTGCCTGTAAGTGGGTTTGTACAGTTAGTTATTATTACTATTATTTAATTACAAAATAATACGGGAATACCAATCGTTATTAATCCAAAAGTCACATACACAACACATACAAAATACTTTTTTCTCTAAGGGCGACAAACTTTGCGCGCAAAGAAATTACTAGCTAGACCGTATACCAATCAGATGCAATGCCGTCAGCCAATCAGAGCGTCGCATGGCTTCTTTACACTTTTATTTTTTCTTTTTAAATGGCGTGCACGATGCAATACAATATTATAACAAAAATATAAACGAAAATAACAATAAAATTAAATTAAATTAACATAATGACAAAACCTTAAACTTAGATAATTTAGTCGTCGCCAACACCAATAATGAGTTGGACCTACGAGGCAGGAACAAAAAATAAATTTTCAGTTATTTTAACACAATGCCAAAAGTACGGTACGAGAACACCGCCAAGGAACGCGTGAAACGCAAGACCGGAGCAATAAACTATGAACCTTTCATTTTAACAAACTCTTGAAAGTCAGTGTTGGTATGTTCGTCTAGCGTAAACTAAAAGTGCATCATTTCTTGAGTATCATTTTTTAAGCGACAAGTTTACCCTTACAGTGCCACACAAAACTGGTTTGGCCCTACACATCGCTCAAATGTTTATGACGGTATATCTTTGTGCCCAGTTATTTCCTTTCAGAGCAAAACAAGGTGCGCAAGCATCAACGTCATCGACGATAGGATAGCTCAAATAAAAGCTATTACAAGCACTTTCGAATCCCGATTTTTAAATTTAACCAGTTAGTGTTATCAATTATTTCGTAAAGAATAAATACGAATAGAAACGGCTAGAAATGTAGTTCTTTTGGAAGAGCCGGCGAGGAATTCGACAGGACTGCATTAGATAATTTTACAACATAATAGCCATCTCGCTTATGAGTCAATTAAATGACTTCATTACACATTTTGTTTTGTCGTAAAGGTGTATGATATGTTATGTAATTATATGGCATTCCTTCCTGTCATTATATGTCAGACCTTCTCTTAAATAAAAAAAAACGCTACTTTTATTTTTAGATAGAAATATCTTATGTTATATATGAGAGGTATATGAGAGGGGTTATATACGAGGTATTTTTTTCCGAACAGATAGTAAGTAGAATCGTAAGACATCAAAAAGAGATTGTAAACCAATCCAATTTTGAATTCGACTTATTAATGACTAGTAACTGGTAAGTGGGTAGTGAAAATCACCTGGAGGTCGTGTATTTTGGCGCGGAAGGAGGCGGCGTCCTCGTGGTCGGCGACAGGCTCGTCGCGCGGCTCGGGCTGGGCGGCGAGCAGCTCGTCGCGCACGCCGCGCAGCTGCTCCACCTCGGCGTGGGCGGCGGACAGGCGCTCCCGCAACGCGCGGATCTCCTCGTTCAACCCGCCCATCACGCGGAGCACGTTCGCGTACTCCACGCCCGCTTTGCTCTGATTCCACAACGAACACAATAGTATAAGAACAACACAAACAAAAAAAAATAATAGTAATAAATATATTACATTTTTACTGAAAAATATAGCTTCATTATCTAATTATGTATAAAGGTGATAGAGCCACGCAAGTGTTCCCGCTGCTGAATGGGCCGGCTCCAACCGGATAAGTACCACGACCTCACAGAAAATCGACGTAAAGTGGAAGTGTTTTTGCTTCCGCGTTTCGTCCGGTGAGGTGGCCGGTGGCCCATCCCCTTACCTCCCCTTTCTCCCTCTCTCACTCCCCTACCTTTTCCTCCGCCCTCATCCGCCTCCAGGCAAATTAAAGGGCATTATAAAGAAGACAAGGTTAAAGAATATGCCGGTACATTAGAAATAACCTGATATTAAAATGGTCTGACGCACGCACATTCTAAGTATGGTTCTTATATGATTAGAGAAAATATCTCTTAAAATTAATATTAAAATATATTCTTTATTTTATAATGCATTTGGATCATTTTAATACAAGCACAGAATATAAAGTCCATTCGTACAGAGATTTAATCAACGCATCAACGATTTATAACGTATCGAAACGTCTGGAAGCTTCTATTGCAATTATCTCATCAAATGAAAGTTCCGTTGCATATCCATTTCAATGGTGTAGTTACGAAAATGGATGTCCTATCCAATTATCCATATTTAATATTTTGTTCATGGTTTTTACGGTATAATCTATTTTTCAAGAAATCAAACGGGGACATAACTTTAAGCGAGTAACCGTTTAAATCAAACACGAAGTTTGTTAATTACTTTAGTAATCTTAGCCTTTAATGAGTTAAAATAAACTGCTTATTTTATCAATTTTATAATAAGTGTATATCAATTCGTAATTACATTATAATTTATAGATATACGCATAACACCTAGAAAATATTTAAAAGAATGAGGATAAATAATATAAACATGCATAATTTATGATGCCCACGCATATGATGTCATCACACCACCGAGTTTTTATTTGGCTTCAAATATACAAGAAATTAAAGAAGACAAAATGTAAAAACGAAATTAATTCCTTCCATTAGATTCGACTGAGCGCAGCTGAGCGAAACAAATTCTTCAGGGTTAACTTACACAAGCCGCTACTTTTCCATCCATTTATTGACGCAACTATATTTACATTTTAAAATTAACGCGTAAAAATCGCCTAGAATGAAAATTATGTGATTAAAGTAGACGTGGATGTTTTAATAACACGACACCTATAATAACTCTTTCTCTAACCTTTTTTTTTGGCATTTCTAAAGATGATACTTATAAGTAAGCTGTACTCGATCGGCACAGAGAAAAAAAATGCTTAGTCTTGGTTTTTTTGTTCAAAACCTTCACGGGCTTGTGCAGAATAACTCACCGTTTCATTATGAATGGATGAATGCTTTACACATAGAATACACACACACAATTACTCATTTTTATTTGTACAGTTAAGAAAATATTTAATACAAGAATTAAAGTTATCCATCGACAATACTGTAGAACTCTTTTGGATACATATATCTTATTAAATATTATATCCACTTTTTTTTCAAATTGCCTTAGTAGAATGTTACTACAAATATTATGTCCGCATTGTATTATAAAACAAAACCTGTAAATTAAAAAAATCTATTATTTCAACAACTAAAGTATTAATTAACGTATTCTTGTATTTTAGTAATTTGTTTAACGGTGGTAGAGCCACGCAGCTGTTCCCGCTGCTGAATGGGCCGGGCCGGCTTGAACCGGATAAGTACAACGACCTCACAAAAAAATTGGCGCAGTGTTTTTGAAAAAAATTGTATACATTATAAAACAACAATTGGTTTTCGATTAAATATCGTTGCATTATTATATAAAACAAATTTCGGATACTTAACAGTGTTCATGGTCATAAGAGAGAGTGACGTTGTTTTAACATCGTAGCTAACTACAGGTACCACCGGCGATTATTAACTATTTCTGATTCTGTTCGAGATGACGACGATGTTATATTGGTTTTACAATGTTGGTAAGCTTGGATTTGACTTTTTAGTTCTGGAACTCCAAGTTGGCGTAGAACCCGACTATGCTCTTTTTTTTAATTAGAAAAACATCTTAATGCTGGCTTATATTTTCCGTAAATGGCAGGATAAGAGAACTGAGTCTAAAATAGTTTAAAGTATCAAAAATTCTTGGAGCAATCTAGAACAATTTAGACCTTTTCTTTGCCTTACTTGAATTTCAGGTAAATAAAATGGATAGAATGAAGTTAATTACGGAATTTCTATTATATTTTCTCAGTACATTATTTATAGTCCTTTGTATTAATATTATTAGAGTAACTGTGGAGTTTCTCGCCGGCTGTATTTAACAGACCTACATTCCAAGCTGTTGGTACTTCTTTACGAACTTACTCCACTAACTGTAAAAATTGACAATACAATAGTGCTTATATTAGTTATTTAAATAAGCGTATTTTGAACTGATGCGTGATAGCATTCACTGTAAAAGAAGATATAGTACTTAAATACTTTACTTACATAAATACTGGCAAGTGAGTAGTTTTAACAAGATCACGGTACTCGTATTACAAAATCATAACAGGCAGTTAAATTTGCAATCCAAACGCCAATCTTTACAAACCAGCATCTTCGAGGTCGAGATATATTTTTATGTCAAATTATTGCCAATGGAGCAATTGGATTACATATCAATTTGCGAATAAAATATTCAATTGCTAACATAAAGGATTTGATATCTACCATAATTAAAGCACTCATCATTTTTACACAAGTAATATTGGAAAAATAATAACATATTTTTATTATAATCCCACATATCACTACGATATAATATTAATCGTTAACATGATCCCTTTATTGATAAATAGGATCGTGGAAGCCAGTGTCTAAAATTACAGACACACTGTTTTTATCTCTATCTATATTTATCAAAAATTCATTATTAAAATTGTAACAAAATTATAAGAGATAATTAAATGCTTATTCATATGAAGTTAATATTAGAACGGCATTGACCTTATTGAATATGCTATTAGAAATAAAGGTCACGAGGTTACTGTGTGACCAACAAAGCTACGGACATATAGTTTTTCAAGTCAGTTCTGTAAACAAAATCGTTTTAATTACTAGGTATTAATTGCTTTTTATTAATTTTCATATTTTTACTAAGTAATTATTGACGTTATATTGATGTTCAAATTTTGTAAAATTACATATTACTACGTAACTATGACGTTGAAACGTAAAATGCATGAATTTGTCGCACGGCAATAAATGTTTGAAACATCGTGAATAAAAATAAAAATGTATTTTTCTAATGGCATTAAAGAATGCATGTATTATTAACATAACGGTAAATATAATCTACAAATAGGTTTGTATAATTTGAATATAACCATGAATTTTTTTTAACGGGTGATTTAACTTACAACACAATATTGAAAACAAATACATACACACAGTTATTACGAACCGTTTATAAAGGTCATTGTCGTTATCGATATGTTTTTAGTGTTAAACTTCGTTACGTATTTTGATTTATTCATCACAAATTTTATATCTCACTCATTGGCCATAAATGGCAACTCTTAAAAAAAAAGAAAAGCAAATTCTAATCGGCATCGTGTCGCCAAGCGGCTGACTTTAATGACCACTCTTAGAGTTATAACAACCGAAAACTTCTTTGAGCGGCGCGGAGAAAGCAGGAGAAAGTATACGCAGAAAAAAAGGACAGCGCCGCGTTTCTAAAGACGTTCGAACTAACATGATGTACACACGTTAAATTATTCTGTTATAACGAAATTATTAACCAAAAAAACTTCGATGTGAGACATAAAGTTGTTGTCGGCGAATGTCGTTGAAGGAAAAACAAGAGCTCCGTTTATATCCATTTGTTGTAAAGACAATGGTTCTGTGTGAAAAAAATGTTCTCCTTCATTAATTGATTTGTAGTTTAGTAAACAATCGAACAGTTCGATTGTTTAATTTAGACAAATCAAGCCTATTACAAATTGTCAGCAGTACAATTGTAGTGTATCCATAACATGTGGCGAGGTATACTATTTCACTTGTCGCTCAACAAGCCACGATGTAAAGAAACATAAGAGACATATATTATACCTACATATACACGAAAAGATTTAAGTATTTTGCTATCTGATTTTTGTTTATTTTTTTATAAACATAAAAAAAACTACAGTATTCTATTAAATTAAATAGTAAGCTTTAAAAATGTATGCACAAGAAAAACAAAACAGTAATTTACTATTAATCAATACTAGTGGATCGTAAATCTTTTGGGAAAAAAATTGACAATTTCATTTTTCTGAATACTAATAAGCTTAAGATTATATTAATCCGTTGCTCCTTTACAGCTTGAAAGTAGGACACAAACCAACACTTTCAGACATAATTTTAGTAAGGATGTCATCACCCGAAGAATCATTAACTTTTTCCTTCTCCTCTCTGTTTCTCGTCAAAATATATAACGAAAGAACTTAAGATTTAAGACCATACTTTGTAATTTAAAAAAAGATATATGTTTTTTATATATATACACTGTTCCGATTGAGCGGTATGTCTAGGAAAGTACCACGGCCTTGCGGAAGAAAACGCAACGAATACTTAATTTCTCTTCCGATAAGTGAGGTAGCCGGAGTCCCAATCTCTTAATAGTTAACAACACTATTTATATGAATATTCAATATTCGTGCGTACATACGGATTTACCTCCATGTGAATCTCAGTGTCATAAAAAATCAACTAAGGTCAAATCACTCCAAAATCGAAGCAGTAAAATAATATATTAACGTCCGATCGAATGTTTCGTTATTAAATTAAATTTATTCGCGCTTTTATGTAGCGTTATACTCTCGTTCGGGTACAAAGGGGCCTTGTAATGTTACGACATTAAACGTGGTTCGCGAATTTCACACAATAGCCGCTGTTCAGGCTTTCGTTACTCTGAACATTGCTAGTAGACAATTCTCGCTATAAGGACAACCTTGGTTTGCGTAAATTTTTAAGTTAAACTGTCCTTCGACTCTGTGGACTGTTGACGAAATCGTTGTTTTAAGCAAGACATTTCCCCGTTCATCTCGCAACCGAGAGATCGGAACCTGTTAATAATCAATCGACAAATCGATTCCTAACTCCATTTAAAATTTATATACACGTTATATTTTTAGAAGCAAAATTCTCTTTATTTAATTATGAACTTGTTTTTTTGCTGTCGCTTTTTCAATTTTTAAGATCTATTTTAATGTTAATTAAAATTAAACATATATCTTCATACCTATATTACACAAAACGTGTACGTATACGACTTTTCACACGTAAACCAATCCCAAAACGCCACCTCAACTACAAATGTCATCTTCATCAGATATGAAATCAATGATTATATTATATATGTCTATGAAAAAGATGTTATAAAAATGATAATTAAGAGACAACTAGTTTTGATACTTATAAAATAAAAAATATTTATACAGCCATTTAGAATATAATATTCTTAAATTTGCATATTATTTCAATCCAGTAGCAGTTTACAACGTTGAGCCGTCCAAGTCATTTGTGCTCTTGTTTTGAAAAAACAGCCATTTTAACTTGTCTTTGTCATATGTGAAAATAATATAACATGAGTTAAAAATCTTTTGCCCACAAAAATATATATTTCAAAGAACGGCGAACGTAATTCAACACAAAAGCAGGGTCTTTAAGTACCTAATGTAGCCAAGAAATAATATATTTAATAAAAATATTCTGTATAAAATGTACAATACAATTAGTTGAAACATAAAACAGACAAATGGGTGAACATTTATTTTATTTTATTAGTTAGGAAAACTACAGCTCATTACATATTAACAAACACTATAAACAGTAACAATAGATTTAAAAAAAGAGCAAATACAAGTATTCACATATAGCATAATAATATTTAATTATTTAAAAAGGGCTATTATGCTTTTGGAAAATACGTAGAGATACATCTTGGCCAGATGTGTAGAAATAGCTATTTCTCTGCATTTGTAAGCAGTCAAGGGTGTTGTATAATTTTATACCATATTTTAAGTTGTATAAAAAGCAGTATAAAAGATTGTGATCTGATTATTATCTGACCGCAGACTCGTGTTGGTTCTAGGTTCTTTTCTAGGTTTGTCAATTTGTGAACTGATGGTAGATCATATTTGCATATAAATAATTAAACTTTTAGGTTAGAAAAAAAAATTAAACAGGTACTGTTTAATTTTAATTAATAAAAATAATTAACTGAAAAACTTTAGGACTCCACAAATTTCATTTTTAAATTGCCAGTTGACCCATAACCACTAATAATATAAAATTATAAAGACTATAATTAACGTTGTCGAAAATAGAGTAATAGGTTAATTTTACACATAATAAAGATTTGAATTGTAAACCTAGATAGGGGTAGTTAAAAAAATTACGTATAATATACAACAATAACTTAAAAGAGATCCCAACCTGGCTGCTCAAAGTGATCCTGCACAAAAATTCGTAGATAATCTCAAACACCAAAATCATGCGAACTCACGGGTGATTCTAACAAAGCTTAGTGCAATCGAGATCAGGGAAGCCCTGACTTTGTTTACCGACAGATGTTTGCGCGTTGTTATTACACATTTAACGGCCGCTTCGGCGATCCGTTAGTCTATAGGAATCGGATTGAGCGCGGGCACAAGCGCGATAACTCCGTCGGTGGACCGGACGGCCTTCCGAATGCTCGTTTCTCAACCGAGCACGCGATGCCTTGCCTACTTGTCGTAATCGAAACCCACTGAGAAACTATAGACACGACGCCTTATTGACCACTCCATGAATTATGAACGTAGAAAATATCGACGGCAGAAAGCGAAAACGTCTAAAATTAGTTAGTACCAGTAAAACTGTGTCAAGTTAGGTTTAAAAACAAATATAATACATATATATATAGGAAAAATACGTTCCAAATATCAGATTTCTATCGTTATAAATTTACGAGCTATGGAATTTTTGAAATCGTTTTTTCCCCGTGGTGTAAAGTTGGATTTTTCGTGATACGACAAAATCGCTTTCTACCGTCGACTTATTAAATCAATGCCGAACAATGAATTTTTCGAGTGGTCTGGATGTTTTGCAGAAGTGGCCTACCAGCTACTATATCGCCAAGCAGTAACGTTGTTGATGTATTGCAACCGACCTCGGTCGGCTGATTCAAGCTCGGGGAAGTCCCCATTTCTCGGGCGGAAACTCAACCAGCTCTAGGTCTGGTCGGTATGTAAGGATTGGCGCTGTGACGCCAATCCAGGCTCCCCTTAGGGGGGACGTGATACCGA
>DWHO01000535.1:0-19502 GCA_018247575.1 Eurytides lysithous rurik
GAAAATCGACACCCAGACACAGAACAAATACCTATGTTCATTGCACAAATATATTGTCCTGGGTGGGAATCGAACCCACGACCCTCGGTTTTGCAGTCAGGGGCACTAACCACTACACCAACGGGTCAGTCGACACAATATATATATATATAATATATCTGCCTTATTCTTTCTGCATTGCCCAAGAACCAACTGTAAGGAAGTGCCATCGGCATTAAGTCCGTGTATATTAGCGAATTTCGTGTTTATGAGTAGCAATTCATAAATCTGCCAAGTTTTTGTAGGAAATGATAAATAATTTATACCTTTACTGTTAGCAGTATAGGTATAAATTATTTATCGTTTGAATAATGATATTGATGTAATAAAAAAAAACCCTATTCGACTTTTAAAAGTAATTTTGATGACGGCAACGTTGCAAGTTTACCGATTACCCAACCGGCAAGTATAATCTCCGATAACGCTTACATGTCCTTACAGTATTCCTTAATCGTGAGAATAACCGATTTACGGCGATTATCCCACAACGTGCAGTTTCTCTGAACCAACAATACATAGCTTTCCCAACAACTAGTGCGGGGGTGAATAAAAACGGCTCCTATGTCGATGTTGTCATTTAACGGGCCTTTATTGTAGCGCCGCGTTCTTTTGCTTTTATGAAAATGGGCGAAGGTTTTTTGTCGGGGCCCTGTGAAAATAGGTGAAAATGCCTCCCAACGCGCTCTGTGCCGTGGGAAAGCAGCGGAGGTATATCGCACGCGTCTAGTGATGTTCAGTGCCTCATCGATATCGATATTATAACTAAATCGATATTATAATATTGCAATGTTGAACGAATTTTCTAACATTAATTGCACGCCTTTAATTATGAGAGCTTATTGAAAAGCACAATTTAAGTAAACAAATCGGAAATTTTTCTTAACGTTAACATGGAATTTACGTAATTATACGATGGGTCATTTAAAGTGGAAGAAGTAGTTTTATATTTTTTTTAATTCTTTTTTTAAACATATTTTTACTGAGCTAACGCTTTTTTTAGTTTAGAAACCATTTTTCAGGATAATGTCAAACTAGTTGGTAAGAAAAGGCATTTAAAAATTTATAGTATTTGCTAATTTGTATTCTCATATAGTGTCATCAATATGTTTTGTCATCTGGTTATTTATAAGAATAACTACAACTGAGTGGTGTTGGTGCTTGAGGAAACAATTAAACAACGTCCAACCAACTTCCTCTATATCGTCTACATTATGAGGAAGCGTCATAAATTTTGCATTAGAAAGTCGAGAGATGCTTAATAGGGACGGGTCGTAAGCTTCATGAGCAATTATAAAGCCTGGGAGCCATTGTCACATCGTTGAATGAGACATCGCACGAATTTAATCAGTGAAGATACTTTCTTTATTTCATAATAAACACAGTTGTATTTCGCAGAGCTTTGTGGTAGCTCAGTGTATGGGTGGTCGCTTTTAATTCAATATACTCGACGGATCTGAGTTTAAATCAGGGTGCCGGCACCAGAGAATTTTGGTAATTTATAACCAACAATTTTCAAGTGCTGATTTACCACGTGCTCGACGGCGAAGGAAAACTTTGCGAGGAAACCTGCATATTTAAGAAACAGTAAAAAAAGGATATTTTTTGAAATATTAGAAGTTCGTCAATCCTGGGGCCGCGTGGTGGTCTGAGTCATTACCCTCTGTACAGTGGGGGCCTGTGCCCAGCTTTGGCCATATATAGCCTGTTATTTTAATTTACTGTATCTTGCTATTTCAGTCATATTAAGATGTGTTTACTCTATGACTACGAAAAACGAACGCGGTACGATCTTGTATTAGAGACTGACGGGGATGTGGTGGAGAGGGACTATCTATTATGTATAAAGACTATCTATTATATATAAATCTATATGAATATCGTGTCGTTCGGGATGGTAAGATGACTTCACACTATATCTATTTAGTCTAAAATTATTTACACTTCTAATTTCACTTTTTGTATGGAGTAGAAGGCATACGTGTAAGTGGATCAGCCGATGGTAAGCGATTACCACTATCCATGAACATAAATAATATAATATCATGGGACATCTCACACATTGCCATCTGATCCTAAACTAGCCAAAGCCTGTACTATGGGAATCAGACAACTGGTATACATACTTATATATTTTTAAACATATACTTATATAGATAATTAACACCCAGACACGGAACAAATACCTATGTTCATCGCACAAATATTTTGTCCTGGGTGTGAATCGAACCCATGACCCTTGGTTTTGCGGTCAGGAGCACTAACCACTGCACCAACGGGTCAGTCAAAACATTCGTAACATGCAAGGTCATAAGGTGGGAATTTATGAAAGAGGGAGGGAGAGGGGAGGAAGGGGTAGGCCACCAGCCACCTCGCTCACCAGATGAAACGCGGAAGCATAAACACTTTCACTTTAACCCTTAGCACTCCGTAGGCGCCAGTGCTATCATTGCACTAACTCTGTAGGCGCCGCTATTGCGCCAGTATAGTTTGCTTTCAATGACTAGCAGATTCTATGTTCATTTTTCAGATGCTCCAAATGTCACGGAGTTGCCGCACTCTTGAGTAAACAAACACTCGGAGTGCTAAGGGCCACGGAGTGCAAAGGGTTAAACCGATTTTATGTGAAGCTGTGATACTTATAAGATTCAAGCCAGCATTAGAAACATCAGCACCAGTAAGGGCTCTAACACCGTTAGTTTTCTATTCGAATTAATTCTTTCTTTGTATAATTTTTTTCAGCTGACATTAGGAATAGTATAAATGTAACAAGGTGCGTTAAGTTTGAAGACTTATATTACGAAATAACTTGGGTGCTATGACTCATTACCGAAGCGTGCCGAGTGACGTAACCTGAGTTTAATTGTTATTTTAACTTTAGACACTTATCATTAAAACCAGTTTTACTAGTTGCTGATGGTATGCCACCTCTGTAGATCCGAATCGATTGGGTCATCAGTCGATAGACACAAATCAAGATAATTTATAATGAAAAAAATAAAATAAAACGTGGACATAATTTTATGTTTATATCATATTTAAAAAATATAATTCTGTTGTAGTCTTTTGTTATATTTCTCGCTATATATACATTCACACACACACACATATATATACACGTTTTGTGTCATTATTACGTGATCATATATAAGTATTTTCCAGCGTAATTAAGCGCAAGCAAGCTTCTAAAAAAATAAGCCCCCTTTTTATAGTCGGGATATTCAATTACAACACCTACATAAACAAAGAGTATATATCATAAAATGTTTTAACATAAATATTGTTTTTAAAACGAAATGCCAGATAGGCTTATTTTATTTTTATTCATGTAGATAGATAGACGCAACGCAATCGAAATATACGCGAGCCAAACTAAAGGTGAAGTCTTTTGTGGAACGTTCCGTATTTTTCAAGTTTCTACTGCAGTGCAACACTATTGTAGGTATCAATTTCGGTCGTATACGCAAAGAGTACGTCTATATCAGTGACGATTAGTTTTTTTTTTCGAAATCTGGCTCATGTTTACCTTTTTCCCGCCTGATGGAGTGAGACCGTGATGAACGGGATATTCAAGGATTTAAATAATGATGTTAAGTAAAATTAATTTACGAGTTTTGCGTTTCAACTCAGTAGTATCATTTGGGCTAAAATGTTTTGATCGCTGTGAAATATTGAACACGCTGGAAGTTTAAATCTGAATTAAAACGCGACGGTGTATTACGTAAGTTAGAAATGTATATATAGTATAGGATAATATTATTAATGACTTTTAAAGTCACCCGATTTAAGCTGGCAATCATCGAGAATGGAATCCCAGCAACCACGAATAAACTAACTTTTAAAATAAGGCCACTTCCCCAACACCCACGAATTTTGCTCACTTTTAAAAGAGAGGCCACGGGTTAAGGTACTGGTAATTTTAATTTTACCATTTAAAAATTAATGCCGCTTCATTGCATAACAGTTTTCTTATGTCACAGGGGTTTTCAAGAGACACGAAACAGCTATATGTAGATCACACGAAATATTGTCCCATTTAGAGTTCGAACCCACAACACGATATATACAGTGGCGGTACTACCATACAAGCACAAAAGCCCGGCTTGCCCTACTAAGGAGTAAAATTTATAACTCTTAATTAGCACATAATTCCTGGAACGCTCAAATTTAAAACTAAATTATTCGGGAATTATGTGCTAATTAAAATTTATAAATTTAACTCCTTAGTAGGGCAAGCCGGGTTTTTGGGCTTGTATGGTAGTACCACCACTGGATACATATTGTGAATGATCACCATTCCGACTACTGAGATTTACGTGCATTACTATTCATATTTATCTCACATCAGTCCCTTTCAGGCAATTTGTTTTTACAGATATGCTTGGACATTGCTACTTTTTTCATATTAGTGAATAGGCGAGCCACTAGATGGCGTCGACCTGAAGCCGGGAACGACGTTTTTCAAGTCCATCCGACGCACGGATCGCGTTGCTTTTAGGCAATCGGGTGATCAGCCCGTAATGCCCTACTAAGAAACGACAACAAAAAGCCCTCCGCGGCGTTCGAAGCCACGACCTCCGATTTGTAACTATGTAAAGTATGTGTGAATATGAAATGCCCCTAATAATACATTGTGAATATTATGAAGTGCTTGAATGCACTCTGCGTTCGTTAACCATAGGTTTAAGCCGTTTCATTGAGTAGTCATTACCCTGGTATCGTTGCCCGTCCGACCACAACAGTGCTGCTTTTACTATGCAAAGCCGATTTCACTTCCGTAACCGTTCCATGTGTTATATCTATTTAAGTTGCCACTAACATATTACGTATTTAAAAAAAAACACCAGAAAGAGAAGAAATGTAAGATAGAAATATTTTGTGTTATAAGGGTGTTTTACATACATAAATTTTACACGGACAAACGCCCAGATCCGAAACAAATATCTGTAGTTCATACAAATATTTGCCCCGGGTGGGAATCGGACCCACGACCTACGACGCCGAAGCCAATAGCTTAGCATCTGCGCCAAACGGTCATCAAAGTATGGTTAAGAAGGCTCAAGTAACGACCTGAACAAGGGTTAGGTTATTGTCAGTGGCGGTACTACTTACTTGCTTAATAAAACCTAATAATTCTCGAATAATTTAATTTTTTAAATTTGAGCTTTGTGGGAATTATTTTTATTTTTTTTATTTAAGCTTTATTGCAAACCAATAAACGGTATTACAAAGGGCGGACTTAATGTAATGGCGGACTTGTTATAATTATGCGCTAAGTAAGATTTATAAATTTTACTCCTTAGTAGGGCAAGCCGGGTTTTTGGGCTTGTATTGTAGTACCACTACTGGTTATGATGTGTATAGCTAAATAGCTCGGTAGTTGATTAAGAAATATAAGAATAACTATATCTAATTTTATTTCCTCAGTTTAGTATCATTAATTTCGTTATATTTGATCATAATTTCATTTTCAATGACATTTATTTTTTCCTTGTATTATTATAATTACTATATTAGGAGGGAAACGTAATTTAACCAAGTGACATATATTACAAAGCTCACTTTTCTGCCACTGGCCAACGCGCTTCAATTGAATGGGTTTCTGCAGAATACCGGCACTTGCCACTCCCTTGGAGTTTTCTCAATTGGTTTAGTGTTTATTGTATGTTTTGAATGTACCTATTATGTAATGTGTTATGTGTTGTATGTTGAGTTTATTAAAAGGTTATTATTATTATAGTAGCCCGTAGCAGTTCGTAGCCCTAGTTTATACGCACAGGTAGCAAAATCTTAATCTCCATCGCCTTTAAGACGAAAGGCGCCCGCCGCTTCAACTGTTTCCTTCCGACACTGGAATTCTAATTAAGGGATTCTCTTTTTCTGTTACGCTTGTTGTTTTGTTTCGCTTTTAAGCTGCGCTCATTCTGATTTAGGGCGACTTTTATTTGCACTCATTCGGTTCGGGTTGCGTTTACGACGACTAAATGTGCGTAATTGTTTGTAAAATATGATAGCGCAATGTATACAAGTAGTTGGCAGAGCAAGCAGGGATATGATTTTTGTTTGCAGAAAACTAGGTTTTTAGATGGGCTTTGCGTGGATCTATTATTTTTTTAGATTATGCCTTTCGGTCTTGAAGTTTTCAGGGAAAAAGCCTGTGTCACCTTTGATTGCTCAGACTATTACTGTGCCATTGATCAAATCGATTCTATACATTTACAATGGATGTTTATTCTTACATAAAGGAGGGATATATGCATAAATGAACAAACGCTCTTCAAGTTTTATAATGTTAGTATCGTAAAAAACGTAAACTTATTGAGTGAAAATACATGAAATTATAAGTTTTATGTTTTTACCTTTTGGTGGTTGAATTGATTAACAAACTCGCGTGAAATTTACATTCACTTGATCACAACCTTATAAGAAATACTAAAAATTAATGGTCTTTCGTTGTATACAAAGCCGTCATCGTATAACTTTTAGCAAATAACTCAAGGAAAAAGCCATTCTGCGTATTAGTTGGTACATCTCCAGTAAATAAGTCGTCGTAAGCTATCCATTAATTATACACATTTTTCCTACGAAACATGCGAACGCTCGGCCATTAATGACCTACTGGTACTCACAATGCCCCTGGAGTAGGCCGACGTTTCTCAGCTGCCGGCGGGCGGCACAATGGAAAATAGGTTGCGACCAATTAGCGCTAAATAAATGAGACTGAAATTAACGTAACAGATTCAAAATTCAATCAGTTGACGCCATCTAGCGGTGGCTTAGAGGACTTGTTGTTAAGAGGTCTCTTAATCGTTGATAATAACGACAATAATGGCAAATGCTAGGGAACTATAATATATGGAGCGCAGTTGGCAAATATCTTACAGATTGGCCGCATTGCCGAAAATCAACTGAGAGGACATAATAATAAAAAAAAGATATATGAAAAAAAGTAATAAAGTCTACGACGTCTAATTTAAAAAGAAGACAATAGGTATCAAACGTAATTAATATATTTATTGCAATATGTCGCCCTACTTCTTCAGCGAACTCTGAAAATTGATTACCGCAATGATGTATCGTATGATAAAATACCGAAAGAGAAATAATGAATATATTTAAGTAATACTAGAGTTAAAACCTTTATAAGATCAACTCAATAATAATTTCAATTTTATAGTTGTAATTTTGTGTGATATATGATGTATATGATCCGTGAGCTTCAAATAATATAATCGAAGAATCAGATTGTCATGTAATTTCTAAAATCCATCTTGATGCGTGTTTCAAGGACAGAATCAACGGTTTTATTGAACGGGTTTGATACTAATGTAATTTTTTTATTTTTCTTATATAAATACTAACCAAGATAAGAGATGACGATCTATCTACAAAACGACTTGCCTCATTGGGACTGTTCGAGCAAAGCGTCGATGGGTATTAAAAAAATCTGCTTTTCAAGCAAAACGTTAAGACGGTATATTTCCACGATTTATAGAAATCATGTAATTATTTTAAAGTAACGCTAGGCACTTGCGCTTATTTGGAGAAACGGGACAGGTAGCATACGAATATGGATCGGTATCAGTACGAGTCTAATTGTCTATATTTAGAGGACACAAATATGGTTAAATCGTTCCAACTTCGATTAATTTACGAAACAGTTTAGGATACTAAGGCGTATTTAAACATACATTTCTGTTGAATTCTTTCAAACATTACGAAAAGTTCTAACGATGACGCATTTATCTAACAAAAACGTTTCTATCCATGCACAAAAAAAGAGAAAGTTGTCTAAAATCAAACTACTACGTGAACGAATTCGCGGATAACATTTAGCAAGCAAACAATGTACAGAGAGTACTAGATTTAGGTTATTTGTATGAAGCTATGTTAATATCTTATACACAACAATGCAATTATCTTTACATTGACTTCTGTAACTTGTTTATTATGATTTAAGTGAATGCTGTCACTTGCTTATGAAAATAATCTAGAGCCAATACTTCATGTATCAGTTCTGTATTATTGTTATTCAAGAAAATAAGGAATACCTTATTTTCTTGAATAACAATAATTTTGCCCAATAATTTTAGAAAAAATTTTTTTTGCCCTTTACAAAACACAGTTATGCCTATACGTTATTTCTCGGCGACAGAGAACCTGTAGAAATAGTAATGCTGTTATCTTCCCAAGGTCTCAAACAAAGAGTTCCTAACACGTAAAATTTCCTTTTTCAATATTAACGCTTCGTTCCCGTGTACAAATTATTGGTTATGACAAATATCAATATCGATTTTTTTCTTTTAAAAACATCTAAATATTCTGTGGAATAAATGCAATGAAATTTACTCTTCGTGATATTTTATATTCGTGGCACACGAAAATTGTTTGAAACCTTGACACGCTTCTCGTTTCAAACAAAATGTGACTTTGAAATGGCATGCGGGCATGTGAATTGACATTGTTTTGTTTTCTTATAAAACTCATTCTAATAAGTTATTTAATAATGCCGATTATAGTCCATGGCTACATCCTACATACGAATTTCCCGCGATATGCGGTCAAGTAACAAGGTCGTTCGATTTTTAAATGTAAATTAAAAGAATAGTTACCAAAGTTTTTATATGTGGAATATGTGCATAATTTATGTTATCCGACATTTAAAAAAATTCTCGATCCATTTATTTCTCGAAACAAATGGGCAATGAAACATTATCGATTACATTTCATTGCACTGGTAGATTTATCTAATTTTGTTTTTTTTTTTAACTTATTATTTTTGTTAATCCAAACATTTCTAACACATTTCACTAATGAACTTTTTCGCTCGTTGATTTAACATTTCACATCACATTTTACTTACATAGTTTCATTTAGTTATACGATAATGTCATTTTGTACTGAATTCTTTCCGGTAACTGTTTCATAATTTTATAGCAATGCTATTTTATTTTTTATAGATATCACTAGTTATAACGCGATACGGGGGATCCAATTCTAATAATTCCAATTGTCTCTATACTATTTTTATTGAAATTGTTCGATTCAATTTGGATTGAAACAATGATACTGCGAACGTACATAAGTGTTGAGATTTACGAATTAAAACAAAACGGCAGAGTTATCATATATATATACAATACAATGTTATCGTATAATACTGTTTATATAAGTGAATATTCGAGTTACTTCCAATTTAAAGTTGTACCAATTTTTGATATGACAATTTAAGGAAAACTTTTGCACTTACTATTAATCGTTGAGGATATATTATGAAAAGTGGATTAAAATCCAATATGCGACATATACTTTGATTGATTAGATAGCTTAAGTTTATTTCGCCATTATCAGATTTTATATCAACATTTTGAAAACAAAAACAGATGTTCAATAAATTAAAAAAAAATCCTCACCGATAGCCAGCAATGTCTTCAGTTTGGGGTTAGCCTTTTTCAAAGTGTTAATCCTGTCGTACAAGCCGGTCTTTCCGTCCTTCGTCTCGTCGTTGGACTCGAATGAGCTGAGCTTCCCTTTCTTCAACCAGCCGAATGCGAAGATGATGTGCGTACAGAGATCGGGCTGGATGTCCTCGGGCATAAATTTGCCAATCTTCGTCCTGTACTGCGACCAGTTCGTGTAGTAGCAGACGATCTGAAACCAGCAGTTCTTTTATATTCCCAAGTTCTTGTAAATTGAACCCTCACAGATTGAAGTAGTTATCTTTGTTTGTATTCCTTCTACTAGAGATGACAAAACAAGTTACAAATTAATACCAATCGCGGTATTAATTTGACATGACATGACACTAAATAAAGGTTCTATTATTGAATCTATTATTGGGATTCCGGTGACAATAAATATAGTTCTGGTTTCCCTTACATACTACGACTATTAACCAAACAATAGCGCGGGCTAAATCCTCAAATTAGGGCAATCGTGTTTCCAAAAGAGTAAACTTTCATACATTACTGAAGTGGTTCTTTGTGGCCCTTGAACAGTACATATATTTTTTTCCCATAGGGCAATAATATTCCATTGCGTAGGAAAACTAAATCTAACTGGTCCATATCAGGTCCATAGCTCAAACCAATAATTTCAGATTCGAGGGCATTTTTTGTACATACGAAATCAGAGTCTATGAAGTTATTAATACAGGGTTGGCCAAAAATTTTTGCAAATAGCAACACTTGATTTCTCCAAAACCGTGAGAGCAAGGGGCGCGCGGGTGGCGGGGAATTGTGCGTCGTTTAATGCAATTTTAGTCACGATGGAGCGCTTCGCGGGACAACAGCGTGCTTTTTGAGTAAAACCATTTTACAAAAACTTGCCGCCGACCGCTTCTACCAAAATTATATTTCTTTATTTTATTTCATCTAGATTTTGCGGTACGTTTCTTTTAGTGAATTTTAACATGATTCTCACACGTTATATATGTGCAAAAATTTACTTGCAGAGCTTAATGCTCTGCAAGTAAATTTTTCGACTTCCACCAGATGCATTGGATTTAAACTTCTTCGCTCTAGATTTTACACCGGTTTTATTCTTTCGCACGTGTGAAAACGGCTTTACGGGGTCAGTTTTATGCGACCATCGTTGTTTGTCGACACCCATATTTGTTTTTTGCGTAAGTCGTACACCCACCCGTAAGGTATTATATCTCACTATAATACAATCAGTGTCAAATTTTGCGCAGTACGGTTTTTAATTTTATTTATAATTTGTCCTGTTTTATTTAATACTTTCTACATATATAATTCATTGTAATAATAATATTGTAATAATAACGGCCACCAAACAAACCAAGTAGGCACTGAAGTATGTTAACCATACAACTGAAATACATATTTATATAATTGAAATGAATACTTAGTCTGGCCCAAAATACACTTACAATTAAAAATAAACAGAATATTTTTGAATTTGGAATCTATAATTTTTATACGATTTTTCATCGTGTTTTCTTATTTTCGCGCAAATATATTGTAAAATATTTTGTGATATTAAAATTTAGTTGGGTGATAAAGAGAACCGAATCGCTGTGCTTGCATTGCATAAAATTTGTATGGAGCCAAATACAATTTTTAAAATCTTCCATACGCTTGTTATTAGTCAAATGTTTGTGTACCGGGCTATATATAGGTACAATGAAACCTCCTCTGTTTGTGACAGAAAAAGATCTGGCTGTCCACGTGGTGCTCTTACGAAAAAGGCGATCAAAGCAGTAAGGGAAAGAATTCGAAGAATTTCTGTCCGAAAGCAGATTTTATCTCGGGAGATGAAGGTAGCACCTGAACCATGTCGCGTATTTTAAAAGATGACTTAGGACTTGCAGCCTATAATAGGCGTACTGGTCATTTCTTAACTGATTATTTAAAAAAAGAATAGGGTGGTAAAATCAAAACAACTACTTAAGCGGTGGGCAAAGGGAGGTCACAGAAAAATTCTGTTTACGGATGAGAATTTTTTTATCACTGAACAATATTTTAATAAATAATTTTGTTAAATCAGGAGTTTCTCAAGGATCCCATCTTGGGCCCACATTATTCCTAATCGATATAAATGACATCACTACCCATATAATTCATTCTAAATATGCACTATGCGAACAACTCACGGAAAAAATCAAGATTAGCGTACCCTACAAGCTTCCCCGGCAGCCTGTTTCTAACATCTTTTATATTCCTCGATGTAAGACCAATCTTGGAAAGCACTCGCCAATTACTAGAATCTGTTGCGAATACAATGATCTTAATAAAAAATTACCATTAATCGATATATTTAATGATTCTCTGCACCATTTTAAAGATAATCTGCATAAATACTTAATTAACTAAACGAGTTTTAACGGTGAAAGTAACTAAAGTTTAAATAATTATTTTCAAAATTATATGTTCCATACATACAAGTACAATTAAGTGTTGCGTGTAGTTATTTAATATCAGATAATAATACCCATTTGGCTATATTTAAATAAATTTATTCCAATTGATACTTTTTCTTAAGAACAATACGATTCTTAAATGAATATTATCGAAAAAATCCACGGAGGCCGAAATAGTTTCAGCGCTTCAACGTTCTTATTTTCCTTCAAGTGGTAATTTCCGCCTTCGGTAGATTTCGTTCACTGAGCGGTCACTAGTGAATATTAGAAGTTGCTTTTGCAGATTAATCTATATTATTTACAAAGGCACATAGTATATTTTAAATCAGAATTTAAATAAGACTTGAATAAGAAGCAAGATTAAACTGTATTTTATCACATAGGATAAACGCCTTTACATTATTACAAATACAGCAAATGATAAGACGTATATATGTCATGAAAACATTGGGAAATAAGAACATACAGTTTAACAATGGCCTGTTTAAAAAACATGTGATGTTATAATGACAATTTAAGGATAAGAATAAACAAGACAAACGGTTTACAACTCAATTTATTTCCAGACTTCAAGACTATACCTTTTTTCATATGTTATATAATAAAAATAATCATTTGTTTGCCATATAAACAAAATAACAGTAGCTTTAAATTTTAAAAAAATATTGAAAAAACAAAACAAGTTTCAGATGATAAAAAAATAAAAGAAAATTAACAAAACAAAAAAACATTACACCATTAAGTAATAAGCAGAAAGGAAATATGCTCAACTTTATTGAGAGTTCTCAACGTTGATTTCCAGCTTATTCCTAAGTTATAAAAAAAAAACCGTAAGCTCGCTTGTGACTGTTTACATTTATGATTACAAAACTGATGACCATAGAAAGTTAATAATATAAAAACGGATAGAAAAAAATAACGTTATATAACCATTTAAAAATCAGAATAACGATTAAAATAAAGGTTATAAACAACTGAAAAAAGGGCTACAAGGAACGAAACTTTTGCTTCGTAAGTGTAAAGAGAACTCCTTCCTTACTTTTTCCGTTAAATAGGTTCCGATATTGTTTAAATTATTATAATCTATTAAAGGCGTTTTATTTTAAATATTTCACACGCTTGAAGGACTTTGGGTAACTGTATATAATAAGTCCCAAGGTTTTTGCTGTTGTCTCTCTCTCTATTATTACTATACTATTATTTTAGTTGTATTTTTTTCTTTTAAAGTCTGATCGCATTGGCTTCTTGTAACCAAAACTAAATATTTGGACTTAGATGGATTGAGCAAAAGCGTATTTTTAGAATCCCAGTTTGATATCAAGTTCAAATCACATTACAGGCTTTTAGTGCGTTTTTTAGATTGAATTAATAATAAATCTGAGTGTAATTTGTGCATAAATGAATTTTACAAAATTTAAACTTAAAGCGTCAAGTTCAAGGGTGATTAGCTATAAAAATACACAGCAATGGATTCAATACTGAGCCTTGTGGTGTTCTCCTATAATATTTCTGACTATAAATTCTCTTTTCCAATCTCCATCAGCATGCAGTCTTGGTCAAAAGTATTGAGCACTCAATATGAATGTTTTACGCGTACAAAATGAGGAAAAGTTTGAGGATTAACTATTTGGTCCTAAAGAAGTCATAAAAAATAATAACCGAACCTAATTAGCAATAAAACACCTGCCGAAATTGTATAATAACTCTATATATTATGTTTATTCTATTAAGAACTTAAATTTAAATTATCTTTGTTCAATGGCTATGTGATGCCCCGACACGGGTTTTAATAGGACATCCAAACTCAATACCATTTTTCTATGATCGCTTGTCACTTTGTAGCGTCGGAAAAAATGTGTCAGCGATATTTTTAAACTCATCATTGCGTATGTTTTACCTGAAACGCAAAAGGATACAGTCAATAAATTTTGCTAATCAAAAATAATTCGTTATTTTTTTCAATTTCAAATCACTCGTTCCGAATACTTATGAATTATGGTCGCGAGATAGACTAAGATAGACAACTGAGTTGTCTTTTTTATAGTTTAGAATAATGGCTGCATATTAATACTACTAGTTTCATTGACAGTAAGGGGAATAACAATACGAAGAAATATTGTTTAATCTAACTATCAAATTGTTACCGACTGTGGTTAAACATTCTTTTCCGAAAGCATGGCGGGCATGGGATGCAAAAAGTTAAGAAAATTCTGTGCATAAATTATATCAGCATTAAATTTTTTAATGGTCCTCTAATGGTACCGTATTCGTACTTATAACAGTCTATCCAGCAGCTAAGGCACCTCTAGGATGATGTCTTTGCACTTTATTGCTTCACCACACAGCTCAAGCTTTGGTGGGTGGATTTTTCACCTCATATAATTGTCGTAATTGATCCAGCAAATTAGGAAGCAGATTTAGTTGGCGCTGCATTTTTCTCGCCACATCGCAAATACGGCGGTGACAGACTGCTTTTGAGAAACACCGGCTTTGATTCAACGTATCGATTCGGCTCCCTCGACGTCTACGACGAAGCTCTGTTCCACCATAATACGCCACTCACTGCACGAGCGCGCGGTAGATGAATCATCAAACAATCATCATCACCACATCAGTGGTGGAGTAGTTTCTACAGTAGATCCTCGTGCTTCACTCTGAGGATAGGTCTCGATCTCGAGATTTGTTTTGTTATGACTTTATTTGTTTCGCATCGTACAGCACCTTTAGCTGGATATCTGGGCATGGCATCTTGTGATAGAGTACGATGACCAAGACATCCGGAGCGTACCTTTAGGCGTTGGAGATGTGCATCGACATGTCAAGACGATAATCTCTTGAGTCACCTTCTCAATCGAAAAGACCCCTGCCGGCAGTGGTTACAACCATAGTATCCCATGTACCTAATATGTGACTTAACTTCCATTTACGACGAAGGGCGCTCCGGGAAGGCGATACGCTGTGAAGATGCGTATCTTCCTCCCACCTGCATGGAGGCATACTCCGATGGAACTAGTATTTTCAAATATACACAGCTCCAGTTTGTGAATAGTTTCACCTGAACGGCCATGCCGTTGTACCACCTCGACTCCGGTAGCCACTGCGTGTTACCTGCGGGGATCCCATATATGATAGTCATCTGGGTCCATGATAGTATGGCGTTTGTTAACGCCGCCAAGCTGTCTCTAACCAAGGATGAATGTCCGGTAAGTGAGGTGGCCGGTGGTCTACACCATTTCCCTCTCCTCCTCCTCCCCTCCCCAATATTCTCCCCATAAAATATATAACTCTAACTGTTGAGTTTCTCGCCGGTTCTTCTCAACAGAACTGCATTCCGAGCCGGTAGTAGCTTTGTCACGAACAAAATGTTAAAATGACGATTCAAAAGTGCTTGTAAAGGCCTATTTGAATAAAGATAATTTGATTTGATCTAAGTATTAATATATAAGATAATAAGTCTAATTATTAATATATAAGATAATTTGTTACCTATACATTGGCGCCTTCCTAGACTAAAAGCAGGGAACGCGTTCGTATTCTTTGGCAACGTAGATGGGTCAAGCCATCGTTCTGGTCTAAATTCGTCAGCGTCCACACCCCAGACTTGGTGACGGTGAATGCCGAACACCGAAATTATGCAATGGGAACCGGCGGGCAGCGTGTAGTTTTCTTCCAATATTTATGAAAAAAGGCATATATCAATTAAAGGTGATCTTCTCACGTTTGTCAGTTTATAACACATTTCATGATACAAAAGTACGAGCACGTATTCATGTTACGTTCATCTTCTCTGACATTTCTTTAAGTTAAACATTAAGGTGGAATAAGTAAGATATGTAAAAATGATTAATTGAATCAGAAGTAACAGAACAGGTTACCATTAAAGCTTCAAATACGTTAATAGTTAATAAATTATAACTATAAACTATTTATATATATATTATAGTTAATAGTTAATAATATCGTTAGTAAATTATAACTATAAACTTACTTAATTTTAGATTTTTCTCTATTTTTCTTGCGAAAGCCGGACCCACCGGATACAATCTTAAAGATTCTTTTATGACCGCTTCCAAGTATATCAATCTTGATAGATCTTCCTTCATTACGTCCCTTTCAGTGTCGTTGAAAACGTTTTGTAACCTGAAATTAAGTCATACTAAGAAATACCTTTGAAAATCATAAGGTTAAACTTGATTTGAACAAAACTAGTTAAATATTTATTACTTTTTAATGTAACCTTTTATTCTTGTTTTGAACTTAATGTTTACTAATCCAATAAAGAAATATTATAAAATTATTGTTATATTATTTATATGCTTATAATACGCATGAAAATTAACTTTTGTAATTTAAATTTATTTCGTTCGATGGTTTATACTAATCTCAAGCTAGTAAGACCTTATGCAACAGCAAATAATTATTTGCTTTATACTTTTGTAATAAATTAAATAAGTATTTTTTTTTAATTAATTAAATAAGTACATTCAAACTAATTATCAAACCAAATACAAGAAAACTATGCACATTTGGCCATGGACATTTGATTTTGAGGTCACCCTGGAAAAAAAACTTCCCTCCGTCGTGGTAGAAAAAACATCCCGAGGATGGCCTCGAACACTTGGCTTGCGAGCTTATGTTTTTTGAAACTCTTAGAAAAAATGTGTATAAAAAGTATAATTATAATCGTTTGTTCATGTAAAGTTCATCAGGGTTTTAAGATCCCACTGTAGTCTCATAGCTATTGTTCCTATTTTATCCCGTTTGCAATCTTTTAAATTTTGTGATTTACTGTGCGTGACGTCGATAACTGTCGAGAATAAAGTAACATTTTCTTACTCCTCCAGAAGACGTTCCTGTACACGTGGGTAAGAACCGATCAGAACAATAGCATAGGCCAGCGCTGTGGAGACCGTATCATAGCCGCTTACGATAATTGTGTCAACGTGCATTCTAACTTCCTCATCGGTGAAGGTGCCCTGTCGTTCTAATAAAAGTTCCAAAAATGTTTTGCTTTTCTCCACTGTGAAATAAATACATGATAGTGTTATTATTTGCGGAATGTCAAAGTTTGTGGACAAACATCTTCGTCGTCGCCGCTTCTATGATTTTGATGCTCATTGGGACTCCATGAAGTTAGATGCAAAGCCAAAGACTGGAGATTTGTAGAAAACACTACTCAAGGTTGATATTGGTTATTTCTTATCCCGAAACAATAAAGTAAAGTATTTTAAATAATTCTTAATCCAAATTCTATGCGGTTAAAGCCACGAGTATAACCTTATGAAGTTTAAAAATTGATACCTGATGTCCGCTCGTCTTCGTTTAAATTGCCCGTTAAGCCTTTTAACTTTTGTTTAAACTCCAACTTGCGTCTCTGTATTACCTAAAATGATAACCATCTTATATATGTATGCAATGACTTTATGTTTTAAACATGTTTTACTTTTTCAGGGTACATCAGCTGGTCGATCGAAAATGCTTCTTGCGTTTGCATACTTCTACGTAGACTGTTTCTTTAACTAAAACCTTTGGTTTGCAAGCGCCACAAAGATTAATATTACAGATTCTTGTATGATTTTATTTAAAGCATGAAGTTATAGTACGATTTCGTAAGGCCAGCAATGTCCAGTCAAATCATGTTGGATCCGTCACTCCAACTTTCAGGAAGTAATTAATGTTTTAATAGGTAGTTAACACAATGAAATAACATTTTTTTTGTAGATCAATTAATTACGTATATATGTTATTATATATACGTTATTACTAAATTCGAAACGCAGGTTTGTATAAGTGCACCCGATTGAGATCTAAGAAAATGAATTTGTTGATCAAACTGAGCGAGGATGCAAACAATTCATGTGACTGGTGGCACGCAATGCGCTTGTCCTTAACAGCACAGCAGAGAGTACCTCAAGGTGGGGTGGGGTCGGTTAAAATCGGTGGAGGTACTACCATACGAGCTCAAAAGCCCGGCTTGCCCTAATAAGGAGTAAAATTAATAAATCTTAATTAGCATATAATTGCCGCAACGCTCAAATTTAAAAATATTTTTTTCGGGAATAATTTGCTAATTAAGATTTATAAATTTTACTTCTTAGTAGGGCAAGCCGGGTCTTTGGGCTTGTATGGTAGTACCGCCACTGGTTTCAATATATCATAATTGAAACAGATCACGTTTATGCATTACTGATTCATGATTAAATCTATGTAAATTACGTTGGTCTGGTTCTAACCGGATATTGCATTAGCAAAGGTACGTCCTTGAATCGGTCTGCAGCTACTCCACATATTGCTATACCCTTATAGGGTTCATATGTCAACAATAATGTACTTCCTTAATTAATAAAAACCTAATTTGAAATATTGTTAAACATATGAAATGCAATAAATGATTGAGTATTAAGTACTGCGTTTTTGTAAACAGGAGGCTAGTCAACATAGTAGATTTCCGTGTATACTGATGTACTTTCACTTTAAAAATAGG
The DNA here is from genome assembly GCA_018247575.1 of Eurytides lysithous rurik. Taxonomy (NCBI): domain Eukaryota; kingdom Metazoa; phylum Arthropoda; class Insecta; order Lepidoptera; family Papilionidae; genus Eurytides; species Eurytides lysithous. The sequence continues at coordinate 18,402 of DWHO01000535.1, forward strand.
GTATCATAAGAAAATGTATTAAATGCTTTAGAAAAGTCGCTATATAGATGTAGCCTATATAGATTCATAGCACACAATCAATTCACAGAGATTGGTTGCGGTCAATTGGTTATGAAAGAGAAAAAGTTGTTTTGTTATGAAAGTTCTATAGATTATCGTTCAAAAAGTTAGGGAATTGTGCTTAAGTTAGAGATAGAGCAATAAGTTTTCGTTTTCCTGAGATTTAACAAAAAAAATATAAAGATTTATGAGATTATTTGAACGACGATGTGTCATAAAAAGATTAGGAGTGCGGTCTAAACTACATTTACTTACATCGTGGAATATGTAACAAAGTACAGACATATACTGAAAGAAGTAAGATTCAAATTTAACTGTTCGTTTTGTCGTCGTCGTGACCTAATTCTATTATAATATAACGAATACTCGTTACACTGGTGACATTTTCACTTAATGATTTCATCCTACTTCATAACAATACTTTATGAACTTTAGTATTATTTACCAAGAAATATTTCGTGTATATTTTCGTTCTTTTTGTATATTACAGACATTATTACTGTTTTTTGATGTATTTATTTATATTTTGGTAGCTATAAAATCCAACGAGGATTTCATAGCTACCAAAAAAATAAGTAAGAAGATTTTTCTTTTTTCTTAGAAATTTAAATATGCCAAAATTATTTTATTTAATGCACCTTTTTAATGTTTCATGATTTATTTTAGAGTACCTAGTTGCTTATTACGTCATTTTGTTTACCTGTTTCAACTCATTTTGTAATATTTCCATGTTCTTGTCATATATGGTTTTAAAACCACTCAACTGAAAGAAGATGTCGAAGAACAACCAAGGTTCTAATAATCGCCTGAGTATTATTTTTAAGACTTTATCAACTGCTTCCAAGTATGGACTTTTAATACATCTATCGTCACCGAAGTCAAAATTCATTGTTGTTTCTGTTGAATGAAAAATGTGATTACTTTTCTAGTTTCTACAAAGAACATGTGTGTACTACATACACACTCAAAGTCAAAGTCAAAGTCAAAATACTTTATTCAAAATTGGATTGGTTTACAATCGCTTTTTGACGTCTAATGATT
>DWHO01000536.1:0-19479 GCA_018247575.1 Eurytides lysithous rurik
ACACAAATAGTGTCAGCTCACATAACATATTAGGTCGTCCACGCCTTAGAGCTAGGAGAAACCTCACCGAATACACTAGGTACACCCGTGTCCCGGAGTGGTTCTCACCGCGCCCACCGTACGCTTATCGAGGTAATGGTCCGTATACCGTACTCCGACGACCCGTAGCCGACATCCCTAAACAATTTTGGAAAATGCGTGGTAGACGCATGTCCTCATGCGTGACCTTGCAGAAGTAGGGTCATCCAACCCGTGAGAACCAGCATTCTCACGGGTGCGGTGCCCGGTGAAGCTTTACAAAGCCGCATAGGCTAAAAGCAAAAACATCAGTCAATATAAGATATAAGGTAAGTCATTTGTGAAGGTATGTCGTGACGTTAAATGTTTAGCGACAGTTTGTAGGGTTTTTATTATGCTCTTTATTATATAAGCAACATACACGTGTGTCTTCGTCAATGGCTTATATGATTTCACTATTCGACCTTTTCTTCTGGCATGCACTTTATATATAGTATTCTACATCTACTCCCGAATACCTTGTCTGCAGCCTTCAAGATTTTTTCTGTAAGTTGAACCAAATTTAACGACCGTTGTTGTTAGTGTCCTCTAGTATACTGATATCATCTATCTCTTTGCATGTCTTCTTTTTTAGTTTCTTTGCCCTTCGATTTCTACGATTTCACCAATCGTATACTTGATAATAACAGACCTCCTTGTATAGAATAATGATAACTCTGTGATAGTTCCTCAGGCGGGTTCTCTTTACCTCTACAAATCTTTTTTTCTTGTGAATGTTTCTGAATAGAGACGACGGGGGAACATACAATTCAATTTCATACCGACAACTCGATGCCCTGCATAACGTATTTCTGGATCACATATTAAGTACTACACGGATCACATATTAAGTTTTACATGATTTTATTTTATGAAATAAAGTGAGAAGCCATGCACCTGATGTTAAGCGATGTGCTTGCGAATGGCAACATAATGCTTCATAATATTTTTAACAATACCAGTTAACCAGACATTGGGTTACGTTGCACCGGTAACATTATCGTTCAAACCGGAACATGCTAATGCTTACTATCGCTTGATGGTAGAATAACTGCTTAGTAGTCTTGGATTGTACCACTGTACAATCCAAGACTGCAGTGGTATTAGTTGGTACCATCTAAGACTACTTAGAGATAGGCAATTGATTTGTATTGTATTCGGCCAATTTTATAACTTATCAGATATTCCGGTTTCTTTATGAAAAATTTATAAATAACAATCATATCATTGGATATAAGGTATTGCATAATCAACTACGCTTTTCTTCTGCTCTAACGGCATTGTCAATGCTTTGGTTTGTACTCATTACCTAAATGGCTATTTAAATCACTTTCTACAACAGTAATTAAGTCACTGTCTAGAAGTTATTTGTTTATTTAATTACCGAGCCTCGCTCTGTCCGCGGTTTTAATCGAAACGGAGTTTCATGCCTTTTTTATAAAAACTTCCCTATTTATTTATTTATCTTATACTTTATACACAAATACTATACTTGTACTTAAATTATACCGATCTGATGCTGATGTTTAGTACAAAAAGACTTAACAGACAAAGAAATAAATCGATATATATGTACTAATCGAAACGAATATATCAAACAACACATGTCAGCAGCTAGTATTCGTTGAGGGAAACAACATCTCCTTCAATAAAAAAGGATGTAATTAAGAAAATTTCATGTGTATTTTATTTATGTACAAATTCAGTACAAAAGGAGACTTAATGCCGATGTCATTTTCTACCAGTCAACCTTTGGGTAGTGCAGAAAGAATTGGGCATAATTATAATTATAAATTTTCTTTTCGGGTGACATTAGTTAAGGTTTATTCATTAGTTATAATTAATTTAAAAAAATCAAACATGTTTATGACCGCCGACCATCGTTGTTTGGTAAGCCAAGGCATGGTATTTATCCGTTAACTGATCACATCGACTATATTTTGAATTGTATGTTTACAAAATAGCAAAAGTATCATATTGCAACGTATCACGGTTTACTTATCTTAAATATATCATTAGAGTCGAATACGGAACGCAAAGTGAAGACGATATTTGTACTTAAGAAAAATCTCATCCAATTAAAATGCATATTGACTGTATGTGTAACAGGACATTAGTTATACGGTACTCATAAATGGTATCACAATAAAAAGAATTTGTATCGTGATTCACATAAATTTTAAGTTCAAGGAAGCAGAAATTCTTGGAATTTTAAAGTAATACATGTTATAAAACAAGGAAGAGTGAATGAGATTTTTTTTAATATGTTTACATTATCCAATGTAGAACGACCTTAGATAGAGGAAAAAGTAAATCATTACCATAGAACTACAATATTTAAGGGGCCTTTATATATGCTTAAACAAAGCAGAATCTTATATTTGATATCATTCATCTATATGATGCTGATATTTAAAACACGACTAGCGAACTGTGGTAAAGCCACGCAGCTGCTCCCGCTGCTGAATGTGTTGACTCAAACCGGATAAGTACCACGACCTCACAGAAAATCGGCGTAAAGCGGAAGTGTTTTAGCTTCCGCGTTTCGTCCGTTAAGCGAGGTGGCCGGTGGCCCATCCTCCTCCCTTCACTTTCTTCTTCTCTCACTCCCCTCCCTACTTTTTCCTCCATCCCCTTCCTTGCCGCTCCCTTTCCTCCTCCCTATCTTTTTCACAAATTCCCGCCCTTAAAGGCTGGCAACGCATTTGCAAGCTCTGTAAAGTTGCAAATGTCTATGAGCGGCTGTGATCACTTACCAACAGGTAAGTGATCACAGCCGCACATCACAGGAAGGTCGTTTGTCAGCCCAATACATAAAAAAATTAACTATGTGATGACCTTTTTTGTTTAAATACTCTGACCCAATACCAGTCTAATGACCACCATCAATTTTAAGCGATCATCTTACATACATCATCGAATGAAAAGTTATGGAGAAACACGTTAAAAATTTTGTCTATAGTAATGTATTCTTATTTTAAAAAAAAAAACAACATATCTCATTGATTTCACCAATCAAAAACAACGCAAATGAAACCGCAAGCAAATTTTTAAATGACACATTCTAACCCTTCAAATATTAATTTGAGTGGAAATTTAAAAAAAAAATTAATGATTTATCAAAAATTATTTTTATAAGCCTGGAAACTGGAAATATCTCACGAAGTTCTCGAAAGTACTTCAATTGCCATACTATATACCGACCCAAATAATAAAACAACAAGAATTTTGACACAACTTTTGCTTCCTCGTTTCATAGCATAACATCGATAAAAAATTGTATCTCAATCTTTAGGTTGAATAAAAAAAAGTACATTATACTAATAACAGTTGAATAATATTCGAATCTTATTACAATCTTAAAAGTAGTAAGAGAAATAATCAGACTCGTAAGCTTATCCCAAAATGTCCATTTATCTGTAATACCACAACGACCTAAAATCGTTTACATATACAGAGTATATTGAGCTCTATTGTGCTGATATAAGAGCGAAATTTCGTCCCCACAGAGGGGTGAGTAAGCTTCTCGGTTTGGTTGCGATGGGAGCTCAAGTAAAATGGAAGAAGTCCCTGAGAAAATTGGCACAAGTGGTTTTAGCTGGAATGGCAAGCGCGAGGCGCGGCGACGCACGGGGACGAAACACAGCATAAGTGTTTCACAGACGCGACAAATATATTATCAAAAATAAACTTAACTGAAACTTTTAATGATACTTTTTAAAAACATGGTATTAATTACGGCCTTGTTCTGATAACTGGACTATATATAGTGTATATCTCATACACTTTATAAAGGTTTTCTGTAAAACTGATGTAACGTACATAACAATTGCATAAACTATTAGAACAAATATTTAATTTATCTTTATGCTATTATTAATTCTACACTAGCGCGTAAATGTCATTGCCCGTATGACAGACTAAAATTTTGATGTAAAATGCAAATTTGATATTTGCTTGTATGATAAATTGCTTAATTTATCATAAATGTTTTGTAAAATAATAATAATAAAAACTTTTAAATTAAAAATTTGCTTAATTATTACACAGTTTACGCTGCTTAACGATTGCGTTTATTTTCTTATTCTTGTGTTATTTGCTGAACTCTCTTAATAGATAAGTCAATATCATTTCTAAATATTATATGTAACGTTGATTTGAACATTTTAACTGATTAAAATAAAACCATATAATTTTGAAACTCAGACATGATACGTGACATGTGATGTGTCACTTTAATAGTACAGGTATTTTTTTTTTAATTCATTTTAACTTCAGTCACTTACCAAAATATCTTTAGTCGCATCTGTTACAAGCTTTATTCTTTGGCGCAATATAGGGGTGGCCGTCGAATGTTCGCCCAGAGATAGCACTCGCGGCAAGATGTATTGCTGCTTACGAAAAATTTTCAACAGTCTTCTATCAGATTGGCCCCGAACGGAAAATAAGAGGGGACAGCGGCAAATAAATGAGAGCTGTAAATATCCCTATGACAATAATACAGGTCAGCAATAGATTTCCTCCGCTAGATAGAGTCGCTATTATTAATGTTAGAACAAAATAGGAAAAAAGCTACGCCGATTGATTAAGTTGTTCACGAAATGCTTCATCGTATCGGAAAAGTTCCGCTACAGTGGCACTTCGAAATCATTTACAGCCTTTTGATGGAATCACTGCTCGGGTTATTACGCAGTTCACGATATTTTTATGGCTGATGAGGCCTAATTCGTTCTCTTAAATATTCCGAAACGACTTTGGATGATTTTTTACGACAGTTTATGATATTATTCATTAAAAAAGTTTTCTTTTCTTTTTTGTTATTATATTGTTATGCCAGAAAAGTTAACAAAGGGGAAAAAGTGAAGAAAAAGTTTGATTTCTAAAAATATGTTTGGCTATATCTAATGTTGTAGAAGGTAATTAGAATCGATTACAAATTGATATGTAGATGTAATTTTTTGAAAAAAAAATCACTTTGTATATAATTAAATTACAATTAAGTATTCGTTTTTATTCTACCAATTTTTCATTACGATACCTATATACAGAAAGCAGAAAACACTTTTCTATATACAGTATCTTATTGTCTAATCCATGGCATAGTATTTGATAGTCTTATATTCAATATAGTCATTTTCTTTAATTTATATTTCTTAACGATCTAAAACGAAATAGCAAAAACTTTGAGCTTATATCTTGAAAACTTAGAAGAAGCTAAAACAATTCAATTAATAATACAAATCACACGTTCCAAGCGAAACTGTCTCGGATTTTTCTTTCGGGATTTATTTCCGCGGGCCCCCTTCTAGGGACGCAGTGGTGGGGAGGCACCAAAAGAGAGGGGAGGGAAAGGGGGTAGTCGCGACTTCATTTCGCCCGCGTCGTTTATCTTGAGAAACATAATTCAGGGCCGAAGTCCCTGTCAACTTATTCCTATTCTCTCGCCTAAGCGTGAAATGGGAGTGTTATACTTTTTTTTATAGCCGTTACGAGACCGGCGCTTCCTTATTTTAAATATTCTGAATTTAAATTGATTGTTAGACATCGCGTCTAGAAATAATTTATAATGTGTGCAGCGCGATTGACTTATGGCGGATCTAACCTCTATCTCATCTGTGTAAAACGAAGTGAATGCCCTTTTTTTCTCTCTCACTGGATCATTATGAAATATTTTTAAAATATATCATATGGTTATTTTGTTCTGTGATTCCTATGTCTCGATATTTTATTTAAAACACTTGAGTAAGCATCAAAATATCAATGCTTTTTCAAATCAAGACGCTAATCAAGTTCAATTTTCAAAATACACTTGTAACTGTGTCAAAACCTATCTAACTAAACTCTTACGAACCGTCTATATTTTATTGTAAGATTCATGAGAAGCCAGTAGACATACATAGGTAAATGTCACCTTCGTAATGCGACATTTTTTCGTAATATATAAGTAAAAAAAGACAACGCGAAAAACCACAATGATGCAATTCCTATTTAACCTTTGCCAATACAGACGGAACACGTTCCATTGACATTCATTGGAGATCATCATAGATGTATTCTTAGCTGCTAAAGCTAAACGGGAATAGAGTATGAAGCGTCGGCTGAGCATATTTCATTCGGCAACCGTAATGGCGATATGATATTGGGAGGGACGCTATCGGTCGTCTGCCAGTCTGCGGCCCGTAAATAACTCGCATTCATTACACACCCCACCGCTGGGATGTTAGAGAAAAGTATTTAATAGAGGAACCGCCATTGCACTGACAAATGGAACCCGCCATTATGCCTTCACCATTCACGGAAGAGTATGGATGTCTTGGCAATATGATGGAAGGAGACCACTCACGACTATTGTGATATGTTATTAAAACGCTTTAGTAATGCGCAATGCTTCGCAATTGTCATGTGTATAACAATAAAATTACTTTTGTACATATTTAGTATCTGTCTAAATAACATAGATTATATGTCTTACTATACCGTTACATCGACCGCTGTTAAATAACATATATAAACTTAAAGGACAATTTAAGACAGAAGTCAGTTATTTTTGCTAACAGCGAAATAAAATAAAGTAACAAAGAAAAAAAAATTCATAATGAATTACTCTTAAGTTTTGTTGTGAAGTTTTGATATATAAGGTGAAAGAAAAAATTGATTTTAATTTTAGATTTTTTGTGTACTTCATAGTTTAAATGGAAGCAAGAAATAAGGACTGTCGTATATTAATAAATAAATAATTCCAATTAAAATTGACTAATTAAATCTAATATACAATATTTATTTCATTTAAAACCCGTATTTTTTTTTTGTACAAACAGTCTTACGGCGTCTGGAGATGAGATTGGTACAATAGAAATTACAAGTTACACATAAACAGTTTTCTAAAAATATCGGTAGTCATCGTTCCCCAACTCGCCAATTCGTGTTTGTTTTGTACATCGAAATAGATCACGTATCGGCACTGCTGTCGTCAGTTGATTTGTTTTGAGCTGACGCCGCCGACAAACAAACAGAAAGCCGAAACGAAAACAATGCCAAACGTCACGCCGCGGCCTTCCCTAATCGTACGTACTGGCGATACGTCATTTGACGCAATAACGGTCAAACGATAAATATCGCTTTGCGCAGACAACACGCGCAAAGTAATATATGAAGTTAAGAATAAATAGGCAATTTAGTCCGGGACGCACGTTCGGCCGAATATTGGCGAACATTGGCGGAGCGGGCGCCTGGATTTCCATACCGTGTCGCGGCCGTGGGGTGCGTTTATGGGGTAAAAATTAAGTTGACGGATACGCCGCGAAGTCGATTTCCCATTGGCCGGAGGTGTGGGCGTTCTAAGTCGTTTCTAAGAAGGTAACCGGCTCGTGATTTGTTAATGTATGAGAGTATGAATGTATAATAATATGGTGGTATCAATAATTGTAGAGTAATTGTAAAAAGCTCACAGCTTTTATCTTAGTATTTGTTGTGTATGTAACTGTTACTGTCATCGATTTTTTTTATGGAGTAGGCTGGCACGTTTCCATTGTTTCTCGTTAGTAAGCGGCTCACCTGATGGTAAACGATCAACGTTGCCCATAGTCATTTGCAACATTACGGAATTTGCAAATGCATTGCCAGCCTTTAAGATAGAAGGTAAGAGGAGTGAGAGACATATAATAATATTTTTTTGTAGACGAAGTTACAAGACAAACAAGTGTGGCACCTCATAATTTGTTACCATAGTAAACGACACGTCTGCCCATAACAACACAATGAAACACAGAATCTGCTAGTCCCTACGCTGTGCACCCAGAAATATCATACAAAATGTATTGAGACGGCATATATCACAATACCTAGTAATAAGACGGTGAAGGAAAACATCGTAAGAAAACCTGCATATTTAAGAAACAATAAAAAAAAATCTTAAATATGTGAAGTCCGCAAAACCGCAGTGGGGCCGCGTGGCGGTCTGTGCTCTTATAGTATAGAGGAGACCTGTGCCCAGCAGAGGGACATATATAGGCTGTTACTTACTTACTTACAGTAATAAAACTGGCTCTATAACCTTTTAAACATGTTAAAAAAAAACTTACCTTTTTTTTTATAGATGTGCATGTTTGGACTGCATTAGCTATCGTATCATTATCGTGTCTCATGCTTGTTAAGACTTACGCACAAATCCTATAAGTCACCTGAAGAAAATTTAACTATAGATGATAAATCTGCAAGACCATTGTCACCGAGTAACATCGATCTCAGTCACCTGATTACTGTAATATGTAACTATAACGCTATTTGTAGGAATGCAATTTATTCGAACAATCTGGTAGTAATTACTAAGAAGGTTGAACAAGACAAATGCCTCCGTTCATAAAGGTTTTACTCCTCCTCAGCGGTCTGATCTACTTCAGGTGCTATTGGTGGACACATCGGATGTTCCAATTAACGAAACTTACACATATACCTAGTTTTTTCTCTCAGCAAAAGGAGGTAAACTCAGAGTTGCCAACTCACCCATTAGAAAGCAATCACCAAAAATCTACGTTCATTTCGTCATTATAAATGGCTTTATAAAAACTTGCATCTTTGTCATACATGGCATATCAAGTTTAACCAACTAAAGCAACATATAATAATAAAGTTTTCACTTTATAACCGACACCTATGGTCCGATATCTATGGTCAAAAGGTGGAGAAATTAGTAGATGATATTCATTCGAAATTTTTCTGAAAATTAGATTTCGTACGCAGTATCCGTTTTATTGTCATTGGGACGTATGGTACATCTAATTTAACTGATAGACTGGATCCTATTAAAATAGTAAACATTTGAATATTAACGGACTGCAAAGTTTTATGACAATAGATAAAGCAACACGATTGAAGTCTTTGTTAATTCTTGAATTTTATAATAGTTACAAATACACGCTTTGTTTTTTTGTTTTCATAGTTGTTTACATATCTTATTAAGTGCTCAGAATTGAAATATTGTTTAAAATGCTTTTCTTAACAAAATTCACTATGACAGTGTGTCTTTTAAATTATACCGAATAAATTTAGAAAAGTACAATCGCGTGGAAAAAAGATTCACATAGCTGGTATAAATTTTAACGTAAGACCCGATATAAATGAGCGAATTCTCCATTAAATCTTCCTAACAGAACGATAGGTGGCAAAGCAGCGTGAATATATTGCTGCGAATAAAATTATAAGAAGTATCAAATAACACTCAACATTCACACCCACCAATTGTCCCTGCGGGGGTAGACAGAGACAGTGCACGTTTTGGTGTCACACGTGGCTTCTTTTTTAATCATAATTAATTATATTTCACCACCCTTTTGTGATTTTCACCCATTAATAATACATTGTAACGTAACCAACATTGTAAAGTGACGTAAACCAACCAGTTGAAAAGAAAAAATAAACCTTTTTTCGTTTTAAAAGAGGTTTTACGAAAAACGAGCGCTATTATAACTGTTGGTTTTTGCCAGCAACTTCAATATTGTAAATAAAAATCAGCAGCCCAACCGCATAGCAGACTAAACCGAAAACGATTTTAAATCTAGCTAACTTCCTAATGCTATATTCAGTAAAAACATTGACGATCCTTTGAAGCAATACCAATTAATCGTTTAAATACAAATTTATGTAAATTAAATCAATTATATGTAAAAGTGAATTAAAAAAAAAAGATTTTTCATTAGAAAATGTGTTCACGACTGTAACAATTACTTATTTGCCTATTAACTCTACATTTGGTATATGTAAATAAATGAAAATTCAAACGCTTGGAGAATTTTGACGTAGAGTAATCCCGCCCCAGTCGGCGCGGACCAAGACTCCCCGGGCCCCCTAAGGTATTACTGCGGGGGTGCGCAAAACGAAATGTGGCTTTAAAAATTTGGAACACAATCCGGCTATTTGTCTTTCCAACGTCTCTTATAAATCAAGGAATAAGGCAGCCAACAATGCTTTATTGCGGAAAAAAAAGTACCTACATAAGACGGGGAAATAGCATACAGGCCTTCGCACGTACATATGTAATGCGTTTCTGTTGCGTGAAAACACTATGAGCGCTCCGTTGGTGTGACTTGAAGAGGATTTTGACTGTAATCAAGTTTTTACCACCGTAAAAACAATGAATTTGACATACGCACACCAAATTACGACATTTGACATATGTCAAATTGCGCTATCTTTAGTAATATTGTAGTCTTGTGATATAATAAAATTTTCACAGTAACATGGAATATAATATCGTAATGAAACGCCAAGAACGAATTTATTAATAATAGCAACACCATAATTGACAAACTAATTTTTTACTACCTTTAACGCCTGGCTTTGCTTGCTAATATTTTGAATACGTGGGTTTGTTCAGCTGTTTTTAATTTTACGCGATAAAAAGTAGCCTGAACAGAAATAATATGAATCCGCTGTTTCGTTGCACGATGAATGAAAGTGGAACCAAACAACAAACGAACACTCTATATCATTTTATTAAAAACAATATAAACCTTTTGTAACCAGTGGCGGTACTACCATACAAGCCCAAAAGCCCGGCTTGCCTTACTAAGGTGTAAAATTTATAAATCTTAATTAGCATATAATTCTCGAATAATTTATTTTTAAATTTGAGCGTTGCGGGAATTATGTGCTATTGTCTAGCAATCATTTCTAATATTTTAACCATGGCAAGTGCGAAACAGTATAGACGCTTTCAGAGCCAAAAAAAATATTTTCGGCGGCCATTTTAATATCCGACGTCATTATTTAACCGAGACGTCACATCCGTCCGCGCGGCTCGAAGCACTCGCGGAATTATTACCGCGTACGCAGGCACTATATCATGTGCAAATTTACGACAACCTGAATATGATAGATTTTCAATCCGCCGCCCGTAATGCACGGCCGAAAAACGCTCCGCGCGTCAAAATAGAGAAATAAATAAAGCCAGCCGGGGCAGCCAATTAATAACTAGCGAAGTGTCAGAACTCGATATAAAAACTTCGGCCCGGATAAAGTGCGGGTAGGTATGGTGAGGAGACGCAAGTAAAAAGGTCCGATATCGCCCATAAATTTTGGACGGATTCAAAACAAATCGCCCTTATTCATTATACGCATGACTTATTGCCGCCGCCGCCCGTAAAACATAATGCAGGCAAACACGGGGTCGCAAAGGTGGAATTGTAACACAATACGTGGCACGTATTGATAGAAACAACTGCAAGGCGCAACAAAGCGCCGATTTCGCTTCATTAGACACATTTCAACAGCGGGGACAATAAGTTAAATGAATATGCATTCCCTATGTCGAATCTGTAGCGAAAGTTTAAAAAATATTACTTGTTAAATTTCGTTTCCAAGAGCGAACAATTCAGAACAAATTCGATCGTTCAATAAATAACAAATAACTCGAAAGAGTTAAATGAAGCATTGGAATACTAATTATATGTATGTCAAACACATTCAAACACCGACGTAATAATATCAATAAGTTACCACCGACAACTTTTTTATGTCTGAACCATTTGTGACATCCTACAAATTATAAGTTTGTATAAAAAATTAAATATAGCGATGATAGACCACCATATCGTCCAAACCATGAAAATCCTTTTCTTTTATCAGAACACGCAAAATGATGGCGCTCATCAGCTGCGATAATGCGTTCTGAAACGACGAAACGAGAAATAAATGGCATTCAAAAGTGTGATCCGAGATGTAGAAGGAGGGAAAAGAACTAAAAAATGCCGGGCGAAATGATAAACTTCCCGGCTCGGAGTAAAGTGAGCGCTTATTTATTATCAGACGGTGCATTGTGCCCCGAAAGAAGGTCACTTTATCAGATCTTGTTGGACCCAGCATTTTAAAGTCTACCCGGGCCCGCGGTTTGACACGAAAGCAATGTTCCGCTTATCAACCAGATATATTATCTCAACGGTGGATTAGTGAGGGTTTTAAAAAAACAAAATGCATAAATGCATTAAACACAGAGTGTTCTAAAGCTGAGAATATATAAATATACCATACAATTTATCTGGATAGAATTGCATGCGTAAAAGACATAGTACAATGGATAAAGTTTTCCGCGTTCATTTTTTTTGTGATTAAAATTTCAAGCTCATATGAGTAATAACGTACTCCGGGCTCTGCATTATTTATGTGGTGAGCTGTTGACTCAAATGTGCGATAAAACCGGATCGGACAAACTGTATTCCGACCAAGGATAACCGGGTACTTTGGATTGCAACGTAGATGATGAATGTAACAAGTACCTTAACATGAAAGGACATTCGGAGAATATATGTTAATTTTGAAATGAACCGAAATAATTTTGATGAGTCTGTAATTTTGCTTTTGATCCATAATGTTGATCCATTGAGTTCAAGCGATTTGGTGAAATTTCGTAAAAAATCCGACAACGCACGCCTCAGCCAGCGCGACTCTCGGGCAAGTTTAAATTAGGCAAAGAAGGATTTATTATACTCCAATCTCCTTTAGAGCGACCACAAATCACGACGGTGCTTTGGATGTAATTGAAAATACATTACGCAACCAAATTAAAGTGGAAAGTGGTACAAGTTAGGAGAGGGCGGCAGGTGGCCTACCCGCGACATCCGCCCCCACCCGCGGAATGTTTTGGCATAAAATATCGTTTCAATTATTTACGTGAGAGATTTATGGCACTTGGGAAAGTGCGCCGAGAAAAAACCGGGAGCGACGTGTGCACTGAAAGTGTTTTCTTCGGAAAACTTATAATGGCCACGAAAGTGGGAAAACTTTCCGAATCTCTTTTCCATGGTAATTTGTTTTGACTCTGCTTATGAAGATTACTTTCGCGTCAGCTGTTTATTGAATATTAATGAAGATCAAACTTATATATTTTGAAAGTTCTATATCTTTTGTTTTTACTAACAGTACCAGGTGTTATTTTGCAGGTGTAAAATTGTTTAAAATCTGTATTGGTATCAAGGTATGATGAATGCTGATGCGCCATCTGATGACAACTAACAATAAATAAGATTTGCGAAAGTATCTATTCATTGAAATTTTCATAAAGTGCGTCTGAATGGTATAGAATCTGACATACCACATCGTCATCTAGTGGCGATTTAGAAAAAAGTATATTAAACAAATTTACGGATTTCATCTGGTTTTGATTTAGTTTAATTGTTTGGAATTCCCGACGTTTTGAAAACTGTTCAGTGTTCAAGTTCACGGGACAGACTGATATGTTAATTTTCGTACTGTCATAGTTAATTCAGGCTACCATGGTTGCAAAGTGGCAAAAGTTATTTTTCAAATGTTTTTGTGAAATAATTTGTAGCATACCTCCATATCTTGTATAACCTTTATTGCAATTAGATATTGTTTGTAGTAATCAGTCTTAGTTTTAAATTCATGTTTTGTTTTAATTCTTTAAAATATTATCACTGTTAATTGTAATATATTAAAAAAGTATTTTGATATTTTGATCATCTTCATTTTGGTTACCAACATGTCAAAAAATACGAGCTCATAATCTACATTTTTATAAGTACTTAAGTACTTACTTAATGTTTTTTTTTTAATTGCTATCCCTTGTACCTTTGAGTATAAATCCAGGCATAAAAAAATTTATCACACCATCGACTAGAACTTACATTTTTATTATGAGATAAGTTTGAAAATTGTCTCTTGATATAAACTAAAGCTGCTTATATTGTGAAATTATGTAACGTACATACGTGTATGCACATACATAACGGTAAGGATTATATTAAGGAGGCGAAATGGTGTCTGTTTAACTACTAAATTGAAGGAAACACTGCGAACTCACAAACAATGATAATACGTGTTACATCGTGCCGCGCATAAACCTCTCCACGCATGTTTATTTTTCATTTACGAGGCGCGCTCTTAGCAAACGCGTCCGTATTAGGTATTTTAATAGACGTGTAATATATATTTAACATAATTTATATTATATCCAGTCTGTTTATCATATGTATGATATATATTATTATTGTCACAAAGTTAGCTAGAACGCCGGTTTCGTGATAAGAAGATAAGCGCTTTAAACATTACTCCTACTTCCAGCCAAGCATTTCTACGGAGAAAATAGAGACGGCACAAAAAAGTTAGCACATGATAATATGCAATACGTAATAAAGGATCTTTCCCTCGTTACGTCTGCTTGATAATCTTCAGTAAAAATTTAATTGAATACGAAAAGTGGATGCAGATGGGACGCCTTATTGTTCAACCTTAACGTTGGCTATTTGTAAACGCACGCTTCAAGGGCCTTCTTTCGGGGGAGAACAATCCCTTGGGGCTCTCATACATAGTACAGGCTGATAACAAAGAATAATTTTGGTACACGATGTATGATGACTTATGTATTCAACGCATAATATAATTAAGGTTACATTTTATGAAGAATACAAAAGAGTCTTATGTGTTTTCAAATGGAATTTGTAAGTATTACTCTTACAAATAAGGTAATCGAAAATAAGAATTTTTACTATACACTTCAATTATGTTGATCTGAATATGTTCTAATTTAACATCAACTGAAAATAGAAAAGTAAAAAGCGTTGATTTAGAAAAGATTGTATGCAAAGAAAGAACAGTGCATATACACACGGTATACCATGAAAGTATATATCGAGTAAACACAAATGATTTACGAATTTTAAGCGGAAAGGTTTACAAAATAATTGCAAACGTGAATAAATATCATAACGAGCCTCGACACCTCACAACCACGTGCGGGATCACGCTTTAATAATCGTGATAAGCATCTAAAACGTAACGCTATTTAGCAACTGGTTACTCTAAATTAAACTGAAAAAGGCGGGAGTGACAAAAAATCCCAAAATCCCGCGCGCTCTTTAATAATTTGTTAATGATAAATAAACACATAAATCCGAGGTGGAGCGCTCGCGAATTTGTTTACAACAGATCCACATTTAAGATACGGCCACCGGCTTTGTCGCTAATCTCGCAACAACTTGGAAGCGAAAATTTTAAATCCATGAACGTTGCACGGTTTTTTAATGGAGAAAAACTAACCGGTCGTTACGTTGGCGCTAATTAAGCGTTGTCTTTATGATGGATCATTGCTTTAGCAGTATCAAAAAATGGGAGACAATAAAAGTTTTCTAAGAAATAACCTACAACCTGAGAATAAATAAGTTTGACTATGCGTTTTATTAAGGACTAATTTACCTGTGACGTTTTTTGCTGTCATCGGCGTAATAAATTATAAAACGTAGGTAAACGAAGCAGCTGCGCATCGACATAAGTTTTATTGTCATTCGTTTAGCCGTTTCAAACTTTTTGCGTAACAGATGTACGGACACTATTTAATAGACGTTACTTTAATTATCTATAATTGGAAACAATATTATTTACAATTTTAAATTTCTCTCCGAGTGTCTAAATAATTATGGTTTAAAATCATCCAAAAAAAGCTTTGTCCTCAATTAGGGGCGGTCGGCAGCTTGAGCTCCTTTATTTAAGTCCCCGCATCCCGAAACTCATCCACATTTCAAATTAGGGATTCCTGGAAGACGAATTACGGAAGCTTAGCATCCTTAGCGCCCTTTAGAAGGCATTATGCTAAGGCACGTAGCCGAATGCTTTCACGTTCACCCCCTCGTGTCGCGGGACCAACCCCGAATATAATATATTTGACAAACTTTACATATATTTGTACTCGTAAATCCTTTTAATATATCGCTCTATTTTTATTCACCCATTTCTAAATTTAAACGGTGGACGTAAGTATTTAACGAATGTTAATGTCGACTTAAATTAGCGTCTCGCAAATGGTGTTGTCGTGATAAGGTAGCCGAGAATGCGCTTTTGTTTCACGATAAGTATTTACAACTTAGAAAAGAGATATTACTATATATTACTATTAGAGCATTCGTGAAATCATTTCACTTTCGAACCCGCAATGACGTAAGGAGATAGCTAAACCTGCCTGTGCCCCACCAAATGTTTTATTCTCAATTGTGCGAACGGCTATTTACATTTTACTAAGGTACAAGTCACAGTAAAAAGAACTATATTGTTCAATGAATAAATAGGAATAAAATCTCCTTTAGTCGATTTTGACCGCTGGTTAGTCATTAGGTTTAGATTACGTGAATAATTGCTTATAAATATTATGTACCCCGTTTTATATAACACGCGCATATCTTCTTTAAGCACTTTAATTCCATAAAAATAGCAAACTTTGCCGTTAAGAATAATGAATGTAATTTCTCTATTAAACGAACTGATATATTGATTAGAAAAAAGCATTTCGACATACACAAGTCCTATAGCCTGATCATAATGCGAAAATGGCTCGGCATCGGTGGCAGTTGAGGTGGTGGATAAATTGATATTTATAAGTCGAAGGGACAGGGATGCCCACGTTTAAAGAGATTCGCTTTATTGCGTATCGCTGAAGGGCGGACGCCTGGTTCCTGTCGCGCCTCAGGTTATTATGAAATATACGGGCTACGTCCAACTTGAAATGTCGAAGGTATATTTATTGGGCGGAGAGCGGTGGAATTATCGTCGTGGTCGGATGCTGGGAAGCCATTATTATCCCTTTTATTGGTATAATATTTAATTTTGGGCCCTTAGTCACTCCGCGATAGTAGCGCTTACATATAAATCGCGCAATTATTTAGTGGGATCTGGTAATAGATTTTCAACTTATTTCGTGAAAAGCATGAGATTCATATAGCGATTCATTGTGTCAATGCGAATACTATGGATTATTAAATAAAACTTTCTTTCTGAACTTGAGAATTTTGTTTTTTTATTTAAAAAAATTAAGTACTAGGCAAGTAAAGCTTCTGTGAGAGAAGCTTCCTTAAAGTCGTTTTTCCTATAAAGATATAACGGTGTAGTTATTTTGATGCTATTGAATTCACTTCAATTTATTTAAAGAATTGTCTTTCGTATCCGAAGATTATAATGCGCGCAAGTTACCTAATAAATTTTTTTATTTAATTACGAATAGGAATTTATATTAAGATTATGTAATATATTAATTAATTAATTATTATATTTTTATTAGATACTCTGTCAATTTTTGATAAGAGAGGCGGACACTTCAAACCGGTTTTATAGCAGGATGATGATAATAACTTTAAGAACTAATAATTTGTTAAATAGGAGTGCAAATAATTTTTTTTAACAATTTATTGCATTTTTTTTTTCATAATATTACTATGCGTGTTAAATTATCCTGTCACCTTTAAAGGTGATAAAGAACAATGAGATAAACAGGTAAATACAATGTTGTAAATTGTATTGCAAAATAGTCTCAATATATACTTCAAATAGTTTTAAGAGAACTTACAGTATTTCTTGAATATTAGAAAGGGCGATTATTTATAAGGTCAATGAAACAATAAGTTTCTTAATAAGGCTTTAGTAATTCATCAGTGTCCCTGTTAAAGGTTAAGGCAGTTAATAATTCTTCATAAACTACCCTTAATCTTAAGTACAGTACAGTAAAATAGATGTCTAAGGCCTAAATGAAACCTAGGTCGTTAATTATCTAATTTATCGTTACCATAAAAGGTTAATATTCCAGGAATTGAATGTTGAATTCAAAACGGTATCAACAACGGCTATCCCATGCTGGTATGCAGGGACATTTGTATGTATATCGAGCAATTATTTATATATGGTAAGTGGTATAATTCTATATTGCGATTAAGCAGCGAGCATTTGGTTTTTGTTTCAATTTTAACAATTCAATAAGGTAACAGGAATGGAGATCAATTATTTAGCCTGTAGTTACATCGTTTTACTTTATTCTCATTTACATTTTAATATGGATAACATATCTGTATATGGCAAGGATTGTGGTAATAAGACCGTGATCCTCGATATTCCTGACGTATGTTTAGCAACATCAGCTATCCGTCATGATGTAAAGCAACTTTTTTATAATGAAAGTAAACTGCAAACAAAAAAGAGAGCTATCAAGGAGTGTTCTTGTCCTTAAATGTAAATATCAAAATTACAGAAAAGTTTTGCTAATGTAGCGTGACTAACGTTAAAAAAATTCCAACGTGTATTAATACGTATATATCTACATTTAGTTATTCTTTTTCAAGTTAGTTTACTAACCACTACTAACTTCGCTATTTTAAAAAACTTCTTGACTTTTTAATGGATTTGGCTAATAAACGAGCAAGCGGCGCACCCGATGGTAAGTGATCGCCGCCGCCCATGGACATTTGCAGCATTACAGAACTAGTAAATGTGTTGCCAGCCTTTAAGGGGTGAAATTTTTGAAAGAGAGTGGAGGAGGAGTGATAGGGATAGAGGAAGAAGTAGGGAAGGGAAAATTCATTGAATGTTATCGCCACACTTACCAGTAACCATGCTACATACAAGGATCAATTAACAAACCGTTATAGAAAAAATCAAACAAATTTACTCAACCTTTATTTAAAATTTTAACTTCCGTCATTTCATAATAAATAGCATAAAAGCTATTAAAGGTAAAGGATCTTTTACTACAAATGCTGTAAAATATATTAGATATAGGGAGCTTGAATAAAATATAAAAGCAAAATAAAAAATGAACAGTTCTATTTTATAATATTTCTACCATACTAATTAGCATGAATGCAAACAATCATTACTCTTTCGAACACGAATAACAAGGGGAGTTAACGCAAAATTTGATAATTACGCCGAAATTAAATAACGGGATGCTATGTAGGTTAATAAATTATAGTGATCGGCTGCAAGTTTCAGGACGGGTCAGAGGTGTTCAGACGGGGCGCGCGGGCGGGCCGCAATTATCGGCTTCACTGATATAAAGCTAGTGGAGGAGGACCATTAGTTAATAAATTTTAATGCTACTGCATTGCATTTTAATCATTTGTGTTATATTTAAATAATTCATAGGATAATTTTATTGCCTATTTTTTTTCTTTATATATTTTTTTTAATTTCATCATTCATGAAGAAAAGAAGGAAGAAATCATATTGAATTATAAATTTTTGCAATATCATATAAAATAATTGGATCGGGAACTTAAAATCAAATAAAACACAATAAAATCCGTAAATTAATTTCATCTTAATAATTTAACCTTAACATTTGCCTATATTACTATTAATATTTGACTATGTTGAATTTAGTAATTCTGCATCAAATTTCAACAAAATTTTGAAATGATTTCTTTATTAGATGTAGCTAATTATGAGCATGATATGGGCATGTCAGGAGAAGGGAGGAAGGGCATATAGTTAGAAAAGTTTTGGACATGAAAGAGGTAGGAGAAAATCGAAGAAAGTGTATATGCTTGTGAAAGGTATGACTGGGAGATGACAGTTGATAGAGGAGTATGGAAGAAAATAAGAATATGTACTGCCTCCGTGGCCTAGTGGTATAGGCCCGCGCTTTACAAAACGGAG
>DWHO01000537.1:0-19478 GCA_018247575.1 Eurytides lysithous rurik
CTTAAAGACTGACAACGCATTTGCAACTTCAGTAATGTTGCAAATGTCCATGGGCGGCGGTAATCGCTTACCATCAGATGAACCGCTTGCTCGTTTGTCAGCATAATACATTAAAAAAAAAACAATCGACACGAGCCTGTTTTTGGTCAATGCTCAAGTTTTGTGGAATTCAACGCGAACATATTTTTTTTACAGCCGAATGTTCGTGTAATATCTTATGGATACTTGTCAAACTAATGTCCAAAGACGCCTCTATCACGCGATATGTAACATGACGATCTTGCATTATTAGTTCTCGCACATTTTTTTCATAAAAATTCAATTATTCAATAATTATTTTTGTGGCTAGCGTTCAAAATTCAAAAGTTCTTATTTTGTGATAGAAATTATAGACCAACTAGATATAATAAAAATTTATTTAGAAATTTAGTGCTTAAATGTCAAGAATATAAAAGTCTTTTTTTTCTTCAAATACAATAATTAAAACTATTTATTTTTAGTCCAAGGCATGAATTAAACAACTGCTTAAAAATTATTTTCTTAAGTGTTTCTTGTAATAATTAAAGTTAAATAGCAGGTGTCCATTTATTAATTTCCTAATTTTAATGACGTCCATGCTATTTAGTATTATTTTCGCGATTTATCATTCATTTGCGAATTTTATAACAGTCAAGAAGCTTTTTTTCAAATATACCCCGCAGGTTTCTTAATACTTTGATGGAGAAAATTTTTCACTATATATATGTATATACAGATACTTGCCTCGGGTGGGAATTGAACCCACGACCTGCGACGCCGAAGCCAATAGCGTAACATCTGCGCCAAACGGTCATCGTATATATCTATACACAGTGAAATCGTTTATCATATCCTATCGTCTTGTTTATACTTCCTCTATTTAGAGAAATTTTATTCTCTTCAATTTCCAGTGTCACATTTGTTGCCAACATCTTCAATGCAAAGCACAACTTTGTTCTGCGAGGCGTTCGTACGACCCAAATATCCTTCATGGTAACTAAGCATTGAGGAAGAAATTTCAAGTAGCGCAAAATAAATTCCCATCTATTCATATTTCAACCGGTATAAAAGGTATTAAATAATTAGTGATATGCCCATTTGTTTCAGGGTACCGTTCAAGCTACCACCTGGTCTAAAATATCAGCTCTTCAAGATCAAATATAATACTTGTAATTATCAAAAATGTGAAGCGATAGGTATTACAAGAGATGTTTCTGTTTCAACAGTGTTATTTTTTATTAGTGAGCCCCGATTTTGTGTGGTCCATTCAGCAGTAGCGGGAGCATGGCTCTATCGCCGAAAAAAATTAAAGAGTTATTTATTCGTCACTTTTTAACAACTTACGTTACGTTCTGAAGAACCTTTTTCTGAAAAATCAGCTTTAGATTGAGGCCAGACGAGCATAAGTTTTTGTGTGTTGAAATAAGTAAAACGAGTAGCGTAATTTAAGCTGAACACAAATTCTATTGGACCACCACATTGATCTATTTTATTCAGTCGCAGACCACAAAGTATGTCTCGTGGAGATTCATTGAAGTATTGTGCATTTAACGAATTTCACTTTAAAGAAGAATATATCAGAAAACAAATTTAACTTAATTCACTAATAAAAGTGTACTGTTTGTACACGAAGTACAGCATACGAAGGATCAATAAAATATAAATATTGTAAAAAATTTAAATGTATTTTTTTTCCTTTGTGTTGAGTTTAATTTAGTTCTGTGTCAATTTATTCTGTTCCTCAAAACTGTTCTAGGTAATCAGGTCTAAAAACTTGTTTATACTTTTTTATAATATATGTTAATTATAATGTATTTTTTTCGTGTTCTAAATATTTCGTGACTACTCTGAAGTCTTCTGCAATTATTTTTCTTAATGCAAACTTAATTCGGTTACAGTATTACAAAACGGCGGCGCAAATAAGATGTAATATACATATGTATATAACACATCTCATTTGTGCCGCCGCGTTACACAAATTTTACGTTTGCAGGCAGCATAAATTACGCAGCTTAATTTACTCGAGTCGCAATCTAAAAATTTTCAGTACACTCAGGTTAAAGCTGTATATTGCTTCCTGATGTAACTTAAGTATTTTTAAAATGCAAGGCCACAACGCGTTGGCAGGTGAAGTGTTTCTACACTCCAATGATTAGTTATTATTGAGTTATTTGTTTCTTTACTTGTCGTCTTTGTTCCATACAACTTTTTTATAAGTATATAAGAACTTTGAGGTTATGTTTTTTTTAGTGTGCCTAAATACATTTTTTTATTTTGGATAGGGTTAGGTATTCATAAGTGGCCTTATTAACACACACAGCATATGGTTAGAATTTGTGTATTATTTGAAAATTGGATTTATTATTAAATTTACAATAAAAATATTTACAATGCCACAATACAAACATTATTTGATCGCATTACCTATTCATTCTATATACAAAGGCGTCGCGTGACAAAATAAACTAACTTATATTAAATATAATTAACTTTTGGATACATTGCAATTTTATACAACAACATGCAAATTAAATTCTTTGGCATTTTATACACAAGTGACGATGATTTTGCTAGTATGGTATAGCGAGTTATAACAATGATTAATCAAGACTATATTATATGCTCAAAAGTATGCTTTCCTCTATGTCTGTCGTGATCTCTTAATATTTCGAAAGAGTTATCCGGGTATTTTTGTTGAGTTTAGTAGTAAATCTATAATATGCAACTACAAATCATTTCTGAAAACTAAAGTTTGGTTATTAACTAGTAAAAATCAATCGTATTAACAGTGTTACACATGTTAAAAAATATAATGCAATTGTCTTTAAGGCCATAATATAGTTTTTTAATCTTTATTCGCACAGTTATCACATTCTTCTAATATACAAAATATTACTTTAACAATATGTATTTAAAGCAACTATCTACGCAATCGGCCCATTTTTTTATAGAAAAGTGCAGCACAAATAAACCTATCTAGATGTGACTCATGACATCTGATCCACTTTGGAACTCTGCCTACATTCTAGGTGTTATTTATATTTGGACGTGCAACCACAAGTGTTCTTGTCTTAAGACATATCGTTTTAATTTAATGTTTTATTAATTAAGAGAATTTTATTTTGAACGTTTGTCTCACTAATGTCTTTTTGTGTATTCTCTATTACTTACTCTTAATACTTAAATTTATGGATCTACCAAAGAAATAATTATTCTATTGAACCAATTTTTCTAGCGCCAAAAGCTCAGTTCGTGCAGGATTTATTTAGTTTTTTCTAGATAAAGTTATATCTAGATATACAGTTACCTATTGAGACCCAATGGGTAAATTATGTTTTTCAACATCTTTTATTGAGATATATAAGCGATTAAACAGAAATTATTTAAAGGTTATCAAAATTTATCAGATGCATCTAATTAAGTGATTTATATTTGCGTAATAACAATATGAATAAATAATTTGGACAAAGTCTTCAAAAGGAATGTGTTATAAGAAAATTTTGTAAGTTTACAGTAATTTGAACCATTGTATTCAAGGTATATCAGAAGTGTACACAATAATAACTCTCATCGCACTTGTAGAGATGGGAAAGATAAAACACAATAGACAAGGCTGAAATTATTATTACAGATATATTTCGTGTATATACTAAAATATTGTTGATTGTCATGTCGCATTTGACAGAACTGTAGAATTATTTTAGTCACTTATTATCTGTTTTTTTTTTTAATATCACGCCTGATATTCATACAATCTTCCTATTAATTTAACCTGTTTTATAAACTTGATTTCTCTTAATTGACGTATGTTAAATAATTTGTGTCGTCATAGAATATAGTGAACAAACAAAACAAAAATTAGTGAACGTCTTAAAATCTAAAGACAACATTTTTCTAAACTTTTTATTATTACTAACGTTTTTTCATGTCACCTTCATTCTGACTTTGCTGGTAAGGTTAAAGTATTCATTTTTGTAATTTAATCATTTTTATACCAGAGAACAGATTAATATATTTGCTACCTTTAGTCATACACAAGAATACAACTATAATTATGAAAATAAAAATGGTACATGAATAAATCTAAGAATTCAACAAAATAAATAAATAGATTCAAATAGAGACATTATTCTGAATTGAGACATTATTCAAATGTTAGAATATTATATTGGAAAGAAAGTTTTGGTTTACAATGCATATTTTCGTACATTTAACTGTATTTAAAAGTTTTTTAATGTTACTGTAAATAATAGCAAAGCATTTTGTAAATATATATTGGGCCTCCAAAATTTTTTACATGTTTTTCATTTGAACACAATTTGTTTATTATGTATCCATAAAAATATTTTAACACATAGCATATAACTCAAGTAATACTTAAATATCCAACAGACAACAATATTATAAATTTCGATTACATTTGCTTGTAAAGCGAGTGATATGTTTCAATCTTACATCTCGATAAAATTAATAAGAAAAACAGAAAATTGTTTATCTATAAGTATATTATTAAGTTTTTATAATAATAAAAGGAATGATTACTAATTCATTTAGGGTCAACAAATAATAAAATATTATATGAATTATAAATATTTTTCTTTAACTTTGCTTAACATTAAAAAAAAAATATTTACAATATTTGTAAAACTTCAATTTTGCACTTTGCTGTTTAACTGAGAGCTTTGCTCTTTGAGTATGTTTCTTGTACTAAAGTTATTTAGGAAAGCGTATTGGTAATATGAACGCAATAAAAAATATTTCTGAGACAAATAATATTTTTCTTCCTGTGTTGTAGTGTCTTTGCAATACTCTTATTTAATATAGTGACATCGCTGTAACTGGCTTTTAAAATGTGTTATTAAATTAACACGACACAGATCTTAATACATTAGCGTTTCATACAGGAAGTTAAAGGGGTTTACTTTAGTTTGTCTAAAATTCTAAGCACAATACGTGTATTGTAATTAAATTTAAATATTTTACATACAACATAATTATATGTCACTTGACAACTAATAATATAAATAGAGCAAAGGTCGATAACAATTATACGAAGCACAGCCAAGACGTGTGGTTTCTTATATAATATTTTAATATACTTATATAATTTAGATATAAATTATTTTATTCCAAACAGGTGACACTGGTCCGCATATTAAGCAAAAGGCATATAGAATCGATCATGGTGACTATAACAATGTTTTTATAGAAGAAAAATGTTTTTAGAGAAGAACGTCACTACTTTCCAACCAGAATTGGTTTACGTACAACTACAATATTTCAGTGAATTTAAAAGGTGTCATAACATTTTTATAAATTTGAAGCCATTTTTAAAATGCTATTATAAATCAGCAATATTTAATACTGTTAAAGTATTTTTTTAAAGTAGTAAAACTAGTAAACAGTAGTTATTAATTCCGATAATAATAAACCGAAATAAGTCGGTCATCGTAAACTAAGGAAAATTGTGTTCTGCGCAGAAACGAAAATCTTATTGATATATTTGGATTTTTAAAATAATTGGGATTTGAACCTTTGAAGTCAATTTCGTCAGACTGTCAATAATTGATGAGTTATTAAAAAAAAATATATCATTTAAAAATAAAAAAAATATTTTAAATCACGTAATTCAGACCGACCAATACCAACATTAATTACATTGTGATCGTTATGCAAACATATTTACCTGGCCTATGAACTCATTTCCCTTAGTAGCATCCACCTATGTGTAAATAGGTTTTCTTGGCGTAACTTGCGTGTCCGTATTAAACTATTTTTTAACTGTACTTGAATATTTATTATCTACATAACACTAAATATTGAAGCTTCCTTTTTTAAATTATTCAATATTATTCGCGACGAAAACAATATACGGATATATTCATAAGTTATGCCATGACAATATATTACTCGAGTAATAAATGTTTGGATATTGTTCAACCCTTTTGTAATGGTTGGGTTAAATTAAAAACTTTATTAACAAATGAGAATAATTTTTGGATAACAGGAAATTATTTTAAATTTATTCAAGATCGTTATGAGCCTATTTACAGGCGCCTTAAGTCTTATCGCAAATTTTATATTTTTAATAGGACAGAATTGGGTTCTGTTGGCAGTTACATTGGTTTTCTTCAAACAATTTATTCAATTCAATATATTATATTCGTGAAATCTAATTTATTTAAACATTTTGTACATTCTAAATGTACGATTTTCAAATAAATATTTTACTGGATACATTTTTCTTTTAGCGTGCTTAAAAGTATTAGTAATGAAATTGATAAATATTGTTTATTTGCAACAATATGTTACAAAATTCATTACAAAACACAGCTTGATTTGAAGGCATGTTCATGGCGTTACATAAACGTATCGTAGGAACAAAGCTACATGATTATTTTTCATTTTAACCGACATTTTAATATGTTCCTAGAAGAGGTATATCAGACTTTACAGATAATAACGATTTGAGCTTTATAAACTACATCTAATAAAATACACTTTGAAATTGAAACACTTAATCGATGCACGACGTAAACATAACAAACGGGAAAAACTATGGTGCCATTTCTATCATATTAAATAATTATATCATATCACAATGTATTTGACTGTAGCTTGCGTAAAATAAATATACTAAATTCACAGTGATTTGTCTAAGACAATACAAATCGTAATATTCGCTACCTTATTCTAAAGCATGATAAAGTTATCATTTAATTGGACTTAAGGATTGAAATAGATCTCGGCGAAATGTTATTTACGACGTTGTTTTCTTTGTGAAATCCAATTCACAAATATTTTATCCATTTCTAATACATCACATCAGGTAATTGATAATAAATTACTATTCGATTTTGATCCCTCGTCAGTCTACCCTTGCAAATTCCATATTTCAGAAGAAAATTTCACATCTATATTTTCAACGTTTCTACATCGTTCCATCAATAAACATTCGGAGCCTATTTCAAAACTTTAAAAAAATTCTCAACACCATATCACGCTGTCAACAGAAAGCTGCAATCATCATCGATTGCTCTAGACTATTTGCACTTAACTCTTATCTTAATGACTTAAATATAACCCCTTAAACGGATTTAATCACAATCGCTTAATTAATATTGAAATTCATCAAAAATATCTTGTTGGTTATTACGTGTCGCATGCCATCACACTTACTTAGTTGTGACAAAGTAAGGGAATACAAAATACGTAAATACTATAAATTGTCCATTATATAAAAAGCAACTTGCGGCAGGCGAAGTGGCGGCATTAAGAGAAGGCTTTATAGTGGATGAAGAAGAAAATCAAAAATACCGCGTAGGCTGTGGGGAAGGTGATGCGAGCAATGACGTCGATCGTCTTCGCCACGCGGATCGGGTGCGGTGGTTCTTTTTTGCGGACCTGGACGAAACATGGCTGAAAGAAATTAATTTGCAAATGAATGATGACAGCGGAACGGAAAAAAAACACACACTAGAAAATACTAAACTGGGAAGTTTAACAGAAAGAGTACAGGTGAACGGTGTGGGCGCTAAATTTTCACGGATCGTCTAGAATTCAAAGAAAATCGTCGTAACAAGCCCATGTGATTGTTGGGTGAAATGTCGAACTGTATCGAAGCCTGTTTGGGTGATGTTGTGTGGTGTGGCAGATGGGGAGAAAAGTTAAATGGCTATTTACCTCGGTCACACCACCGTTGTTGGTGGTGTGAGTGCACGTGCCTGGCGCACCTGTACACGTCGCACAGGAGACTAAGTCTGCGGCGCCCGTCGACTCGCGCTTTTTGTCACCCTGCGATAACGGCTGGAGTAAAATCAACTTTTTCAAAGATTAATTGAACGAATTTAATTCTATCGGTAATGTAAACTACGATACTATGAGAGATTATATATCGATATGAATGGTTTAGTTTACTTTGTAATGTTAGCAAAAGAACTTTTTATCGTACTCGAACATCCTATATGTTCGAAAAAAATCTGTTTGGGTTTTAAATGTAAATGACAATCACATATGCTACTTACAGGCTGTGGGGATCCGAAGAGGCATTGAAATGAAAATGACGCGTTAGTTTGTTTTGATCTCAAGATAATGATGGTAATGCAGTTGACGAATGTTTGGGACGAACTTTTCAGTGACAATCACTTACAGCGCCACTAGGCTCCGGTTCGGACGTTTCGGACTTTGCCCAATGGAGGAAAGCCATCGCCTCCTATTTAACGAAAATATCAGTATAACATACGCGAAGCCGACTTTTCAGTGAATATTTATCTTTACTGTGAATTGCAGAAGCCGCATTCAGTTTAGTCGAAGCTCTATCACGACGTAAGCTACTAATATTTGTAGAAATAATATGCAATGGCAATGAAGTATTTAGATTCTGTGGTAACTCATTTGTTTATGAATAAGATGACCGCATCCTTAGCTTAAGCTGAGAATTATTCTTAACAAACTACTATACAAATGTTTTCTTATATTGTGTGAACGAAGTTTGTACAGTATTACCACTAAACTTAACTTAGTTTTGCTTTTAATTTCCCTTTCCAGTCAGAACAGAGGCGGCTTTACCTACAGTACAGAGTGTGCGTTGCAGATAGGCGCATTGGTGTCAGGGGGCGCCGTACGCGGCACTTTCAGAATATTACACCTATTCCAGTTTGGTCGCACGCTTACTAGAGGGCACTAAGATAATGATTGCACACGGGCTCTACATCGGCTAGGGACTCCTCTAAGTCAGAACATTAACTGGTTATTTTATTAAAATTAAGTGATATCATAATATATATGAATCGAAGTGATTACATTTTAAGTATTTCTTCAGACGTATTACCCCTGACGCTTATTCGTGTGACAAGTAAGATAGAAAGAATTAAGGAATACATTAAGGAGTATATTAAGAAATAAAAGAAAAAAAAAAACGTTTAGAAATGTTCGTTCTACGTCCACAAATTCGATGATAAAACACTAAATCATACGCCTGTTGACTTTTACAATAAAAAAAAATCAAGCATCACATATAATTATTCCTTAAAGTAATAAATATTGCACCCTGACATTTTGTTGAGTGTAGATAAAAATTATTACTAGTAAATTGTCATGCTTGTAAATACATTTGTCACTTCAAAAGAAAGGCTAAAAAAAGCTTTACTAAGAGGTACGATTATTGAAAATCATGACACAATAGTAAATCTACTAGAAAAGGCCTATTACTCTTAACGAAAACATAAATTCATCCAGCAATGTTTAAGTCGATTCCTTACAATTAACATTATAACAAGTGGTGGTAGTACTGTACAAATAAATTCCAGGCTTAACAACATTGTTGTGATTACACCATCACTAGATCGCTTTATTTCATAAAGAATTTCTTTGTTAATGTTATAATTTGTCCCAATAAGTTATTACAAATATTTTAAATGATTCTATGCTATACTAAGATTCTATGTAATGCTAATACCCTTGAGGCGGATTTTTGGGAATTAATTCGAGTGTAAAGAGGAATGAGGAATATTGAAGTATTTTTTTAAGGAAATAATTAGTGACATGCACAGTTCATGATATATTGTATGTGAAACCATGTAA
Source organism: Eurytides lysithous rurik (assembly GCA_018247575.1). Taxonomy (NCBI): domain Eukaryota; kingdom Metazoa; phylum Arthropoda; class Insecta; order Lepidoptera; family Papilionidae; genus Eurytides; species Eurytides lysithous. Next base: position 9,601 of record DWHO01000537.1, read on the forward strand.
ATGTCATCGTTTTTTAAAACAAAAAAAAATAAGAATTATAACATTCGCGTTAAATATAATAAATAAATAAAAATTTGATTTCTGTTTTGATTTGTATATACATTAAATTCAAGTAACTTCGGCATCAATTTAAAAATATCATGGCTTTACACTGAATTAATTTATTATTTACATTATTACTTTTGGACACATTACTTTTTTTTTCATTCTTTATTGATGTGATTAAACAAAAAAATATTTTTTTTCAACATATTGACAAGACTTTTTACGTAAGCGATGTCTAAAAACTATAATATGTATATTCGTTTTTTTTGGATTTGAAGCAAATAGAGTAAGAATTTATAATCTAGTTTAACGGCCTTTCGTTTTCTGCACTTAAACTACAGCATGCGAGATACGAGATAGTTAAATAATGTGGTCGTGCCATGACTGCATTACTGATATCTGTTATATTTCTTAATCGCTTCATATCGAATCGTGCCGTAAATTTTTATTTTGTTGAATCTGTACATCTACTGAAGTTTAATTTACAATCAGCTACCTTAAGGCTACTAGATTAAAGAATAGAAATTTCAAGCTAATTTTGCCTATGTCTGAGAAGATTATTTTTATACTTCTATGTGTACTTTTAGAGATTACGATCGAAGAAGCGTTTCTTATCAGCTGGGTTAAGCAAGATTCCATAAACATGTTCTATGAGCTACCGCTGTTTCGTTCCTGCTTGTAGCGTTTGGTTCTGCAGGCACATCTAGTAAACGTTTAGTAAACCGACCTATTTAGTTAAGAGACGTGAGGCATATGTATGTATTATAAAAGTGTCTTGCATTTTACTTTTCCATTCGCGCAATCGTACAGATTCAACTTTACTACTAATAAAAAACCATATTAGATAAAATTTGATAGATAGACAAGAAATATAACAGCGACAAAACCGGAATGTGCCAGTGAGTATGGCGAATTTTCTTACCAAGGGGCTGGCCAGTATAATGCCAATTCTGCTCAGAACTGCGGGCAGTCGCTGTGAACACATTATACAGACAACTTGTTCACTCGTGACAGATGGTCTACCGGTGCACTTATGTGAACACAGACTATATTGCTGTGGCCAGGTATAAACTAAGGCGTTTTTTTATAATATATAACAGACCTATAAAAAATTTTATAATACATTTCTATAGGCACTTAAACGACATCTTTGCAATGTTTTCTTTCATTTGTAAGTATGGTTAAGGAAAACAAAAAAATGGCCACACCAAATAGTCTCCGATTGGTTAGTGATGTGATCGCTAGCGAACATCTATTTAAAATTGTGTTCCCTAAAGTGTTAATAAAAATCGTAATATAAAAGTGTCATGCACACTTAAAAAGGGAAGCATGCTGTTGAGTAAGTAACAAGGAAGAAAAAATGGAAGGCATGCTTTAATGTATAATATAAAGAAAACATTGCAAAGAGTAATAATAATAAATAAAATGATAGGAAAAAAAAACACGAAATGATTTTTAAACAATAAAGAACATTGAGTGTCATCTGTTATATAATTGTGAATAATTCATCTTAGAAATCAGTCTAATTAACACGTCTAGACAAAAGGAATCACTTAAATTAGACAAATGTAAACGTAGAACAAGATTTTAGTACATATAGACAAGAGAACACATAAATCACTCGATAGTTAAGAAAGTATGTAAGGTTGTTTCGATTGTATAGTAAAAGCTGTGAAATAATATTGATATAGTTTGTTCAGTTAAGGATTAAAACTTTAAAGGATATAATATTCAAATGCTTACAAGTGCAATGTCGCAGGACACATATTTTTTTTTAATTTAAATAGAAACTGATGACGTCAAGACAGCAATAGTTTTACCTGGGTGACCGGATTTTCGCCTGGTCTATATACTACATTGTGCAGAGGTCTTTTTCTTCCAACATAGTTGACGCACACGAACTCGAGGAGCGATGCGTAGATGAAGCACATGCACACTCCATCCCACACGTTCATTGCTGTCAGGTTCGAAACAACAGGTAGCGTTGATCGAAAACCATTGGACGTTGTAAAAAAGTTCAACATTGTTGTCACGCCTGTGCCCAGAAAAGGTATTTATTACTATCCAGTATTATAACAAATAAACATTATTGTAAGCTAAAAGTATTGTGCTTTTAAAGAAAACCCCCAACAAAAATATGTTCTTTAAAATAAAATAATTTAATACGCCATATCACGTATTTGACATCTCTTTTTAAACCAAATCCGAATGTATTGAATACACAATAATATTTTTTATAAGACATGGAGAACGTTGAGGTATTACACACTAGTCATTAAGTATTTATTAAAAATTAGATTTAGTAATGATATTATTAAATAACACAATACTCACATGTTTTGGATAGTTAATAATTATTAGTGAATTATTTCATGCAAAATAGTTTAGTAATTAATGTCACTACATATCAAAATATAATAAAATTCGTAGAACATTTAAAAAGCATGGGAGAAGGTAAAAAAGCCGAAAAATGATATAAAATATTAAAAAATAAATAGTAATTTACCCACTTAGAACAATTACTATGCATGTTGTTAATCACCACTACATCTATCGAGTGATTTGAAAGTAAGTTAATGAATACTCATTTCGTTTTCTTTAACAAGGATGCCCTCCGGGTAAAGGTTCAAACAAAAATAACGCGCAACAAAAAATTACACCAACCTATCATAACTCTAGCGGGCACTGCATTCCATTCCAGCCAAAAAGTAATAAAGGATGACGTCACCAAAATGATCCCCGGAATGAAAACTGTGGTGAAGTAAAATGATCTATCTCGCGTGAAGATGAGATCCACTCTCAGGCAGCTGTAATTACCTAAAAAGTTAAGCAACGTCTAAAGAATAATGTGTACATCGCATATAACTACAATGTGAGTGTCCATTGGTAATAAGACAAAATTGTAACCTAACGGTTAAGCGGAGGTAACCTGCAAAAGGAAAAGATTAGCGTGTTATATTAACAGCCCCAGCCACATCTACAAAAAGAGAGAGAGAGAGAGACAGACAGAAAAAATGCAATTTGCAAGACCGAGGACACTTTTATCGCCCGCCATTTTACCTATCATGGAACGTGCTGGCACAGCGTTCCATTCCAGCCAAAAAGTGATGAATGAAGAGGTCACCAGAATAATTCCAGGAATGAATACTGTGGTAAAGTAGAACGCTCGGTCTCGTGTAAAAATTAAATCCACCTTTAGACAGCTGTAGTTACCTGTGGAGTTATAACGATATGTAATTTCGGAAATAGGCTCGCAGCCTCGCCGCAAATGATTATTGTTCTACGTAAAATTTTCAGTGTAAAAAAAAAATAAGAAACACAGTTTTAATATCGGACTAATTCCAAATAACTCCGTTCAGTGGCCTTGTCAAACGGAAAGTTATTGCTATTTACAACTACTACACACAAACTAATATATCAAAGAACCAACATTCCGTATGTAAGAGTAACGCGTGTTGTGTTTTTTCAGATTGTCGAGCGCATACTCCTAAGTGTCAATCTTATTTTAATTTAAATAAATAGACATACTATTATACCACGTGCAATGACACAATATCGTGCATATAAACCGCTAACACAGATGACAATTTGTTGAAAATAAACTTTAATGCTCATGAATGCGAAAATGGAACAGCACTGGTACATACTGAAGTATAATCTTTTTGCCAGTTTATTTTTGAACGCCATTTAATTTTTCTTTAAATCACACAACAGCGCATTTACTCACACATAAGCGGTGAAAATATCATTGTTTTTAAAATTTCCACATTGGATTCAATGGATTTTTATCCAATGCTGTTTAAGTACCTTGCTCCTCAAAGCGTCTCTGGCAAAGATTACATGTCAGCTCTTCATCGTCCTCGTAAAGTGAAATACCGTCAGCTGCTTGCAAAGACGTTAACAGATTCTTACATTCTATTCTACAGTATTATTTTTAACAGTAAAATAGCAACAAGACACTAGTATTGGTGAGTAAATGTATCTATGACAGATAATGTTGCTACCATGCGGATGAGAGGTTTGAAACTAACGTCTCTTTTAGCTGATTTTCTTTATAAATACACAATGGTGAAGCCGCTAAACAATCATAATTATTTAAAAACTAATTATCACGGAACTAATGAAATAAATGATTAATTTAAAACGAATCAACCTGTGACATAAACCAAGACCAAGCTGAAAAGAGTTAATCAGAATGTCTAGAGTAACAAAGTATCCCTTTTTCTCCTTCCTTGTGCAAAGTATAAGTGTGTGCTTTAAACAAAAGAAATGTTATGGGATGAATATTCTATGTTACTCTGATTTAAAAATAAAAACGTAACAAAACTCGAAGATGTTGTGTAAGCAACGTTTGTTGTTGTAAAAGCGTAAGAAAATAGTCTTTTACCTCTCCAGCTGGCCTTAATAGGACAGGGTATGGTTTGGTTCTGGATCAGGTATGCATTAAGTGTTGTAAGTGATGGAGATTTTCGCAAGGTATCTTCATCATTCTTCCACACATAGGTAATGGCGGACTGCTCGTACGATACTGGAATTTGAAAAAAAAATTAAATTAATGACATAAAATAAACTCTATGTAAATTTATATTTTTTAATCATATGATTGGTAATTTTTCAATTAAATATTTATTTTCAATAATATAAAATTAAATATTATTTTATCTAGAATGATCATTTTCGGCCTATTTTAAATTTGCGTGTCCATAAAAACTTTATCTGTCACCTTTTATTTATTTTATTGCGTTTTAGTTAACTACCGATATCTCAAATATTTTACTTAAACTGCGTATAACGTCTTTAGATCTAGCAGTGTAGTTGTGCTTGGTTGAAACTTTAAATAAATTGTAAGTGTCCTAGCTGGTGGTAAATCCCAATCTATAATTTCAATTAATTTGTGTTTTGCGTATGCGACTAATTTAAACCCGTTTTCGGCTAATTTTGATGCCATGGTATGTGGCAGGTTGCAGAAGTTATATACCTTGGTGTATTTGCAGAAGTTTATTAGTCGTTTGATAAAAGAACTATCATATATTCAACAAGGACTTATTCATTTTATCGAACAATATACTTTTTTTTATCTATGAGAAAGTAAAGTTCCACAATAATAAAAATATTTTCAACTATTTTTGTTAGTCGACAGTTTCCTATTATACTTTAAACAAATAGGATTTAAATCTATTTGAAATACAAATATAATTATTTTTTAATATAAGTAAATATGGTTCTTTAAAAGGTAATTAAATTGGAAATAAATTCAAAATCTGGAGCAATCTTAAGCTTAATGGATCATACCTAATTTACGACTTTGGTCATTTTTCGTTAAGGCACGCCTCCGTAGAGATATCTGCATTTTAAGGAAATAATAGGTCTAAACTACTTCTAATACACTAAAAAGATACTTTTCTAGATAATATTGACGATGTATAGAACATTGACCTACAATACACGAGAAATACAGGCATTGCTAGTAAAATTTATTTAAATAGACTGGCTAATTAACTTTAGCCAACAGATTTAGCAAATCATTCTCGATCGTTTATTTGCCATTAGGCTATTTATAAAGTCTAGAAATTAGTTAAATAAATGTGGTATCAATTGTTAGTTGTCATGGTTATCCAATGTGTCATATAAAACAGCATTATAATTACTCACTAGTTGTAATTTATAAGGTCATAATGCACTTAAAACTCAACATAATATAACACTCTGTGAAAAGGAAAGTAAATGAAAACGTTACTCACTACTTTCTAAAGCAAATGAACACAATGGGTCGTCAAATGGGAATATGTTCAGCCGCCCCTGACAGGACAAGATAAGATGTCGTCGCATTAAATAGTTGATGGTGCCATTGCGATAGATGCGCAATGCGAAATGCATTGGTATTATTGGGTCCTGAAATTGAATAAAACGCTATGATGCAATAAGATATCGTTAACGTTTTACATTTAAAGTCATCTTTGATAACTTTACGTTTTACAAGCCATTTCATTTAAAGCTACAATTGTTTTTAATATTTAACAACATTATAAATCTGTTAAACTATTTTTCTAAATACTATTTACAATATAAGTGCGTTAAACCTAACCTTAAAATCCCCGTGCATTATAAAATATGTGTCAGGCAACCAAATATCTTCGTGGTGATGTATGGCGTTCAGAAAGTCATAGTGGGACTGATTGGAGTATCGCAGGCGAGGATCATACCACTGTTGTTGCAGGAGGAATTCCACTTCGTATTTCTGTAAGTACATTTATAACATAATGTATGCAATACATTTCTTTATATAAAGAAGTGTCGATCGAACGGCTCATTATCCATAGAGGAGGTAAATAAGTTGACACGTCGGTGGTGCATACTTCTCAAAGCAGGTTTCAGGATACTTTAGTTAAATAGGATATATCAAATAATGTAATCTCAAAAAATATAACGATAAAAAGCGCTAACCTAAAAAGTATGCATATTAACTTGTCAGGTTATTCACGTTTTATACGGATACATTTTATATATCATATAGTTATAGCGACTTAACATATTGTGAGGCATAAATTCGTGATGAACGACCTTTGATATTTCCCCAATTACTTTATATTTCTATTGGTAAGGATGATACGAAAGAGTAAGACTATTAATACAAATGGTGTAAAAAAACAAATAGAGACAAGCGTTTAGAGATAGATAAAAACAACTTACAAGACTAGATTCATCTGGAGATGCTAAACTAAGAAGTAGCACGCTAACGTTAACGGTGAGGACACCTGAAAACGAATATTAATACAAACATACATATTTACACAGTAAAGAAGTTTTATAGGTATACATTTCAATTGTTTTCATTTTGTTTTCAAGTTAAGGAAGGAAGAAAACAAACCCAGCTAAGGCAATAAAGGTCTAATTGAAAAGAAAATTATATCAACACAATTATCATTAAGACTGTTCATGCAAAATCATTATTGATAAATTATGTGTAATAGCATGTTAGGAGTTAATGAAACTTTCTATGTAATGTAAATTATAGAAAGTAAAGTGTTTTGGTAGTATAAGAATTGAAATCGTGTAAAAATGTGACGCAATTATTTTTATATCAACATCATCATATTCAAACGTTGTGTATTTTGTTTATGAAAAGAGAAAAACATAATTACCTATTGAAGCGCTATTAAAAGACAAACTTAGAAAATTTCAGATTTATAAAGTTATTGTGTTTAGGTTAAAATATTTAACTGCTTTCGTTCATTTAATAAGCTCTTACATTTAACTGAAGGAGTAAAACAAAAGAAGAAATGTGCCGCGGCTAAATACAACATCAATAGGTGCATCTCATAAACATATAAGTGATTGTGGTGTATGAAAGGATTATTTTATAAAGCGCAGTTACTATCTACAGTTGCGATAAAACATTTTATATTCTGTATCGAGTGCAGTAACATTTACGGTGAAGGTATCGTTCCATTAGATTTTACACATATAAGAATTTCTCTTTTCAGAAACATAAAACACAACACACCGCGATTGTGTGAGCGCGGCCGGAGCGAGGACAGCCCGACCTTGTCGGCGGTCAGACTGTCGTTAGGCGAAGTTAGGCCACAACAAAAGTCTGGATCTGCAACGTTACACCCCAACTTTACATTCAGCTGCAGATGAAACTTTAATCCCATCACTCTTTTGACGTCATTGAAGGAATTCAACTTTTAATTTTCACATCTATATCACTGCTAATAGGTGCAAGACATTTTTACTTGGGGTATATAAGATTAAACTTTTATCAATGAAATGATTATGAACGATTTAATTATTAAGATCTCCGTCTATTACAGCTTAAGCTTAGGAAAATTTGTCCGGTGTTACCGTGGTGACCATTTAAATAAAATAATGAACATCTCAGGCAGCAAGCAAGTATGAAAACCGTTAGCTACTGGCGATGGAACGGGTACCGTAGGGTATTTAGCCACGGTTTGAAAGGTACAAGGATAAATGTTACGAAATTTCTGCCTCAGACGTATTTATTAATTACTGTGTACAATCCAACATATTTTTAATAAATTGTGGCTATAAAAATACTTTAAATAAATGAAAAAACCTTATATTTACCGTCCACTGGTGGAAGCAGCCTTTTGTCATAGCGGGAGTTTTTCAGAAGATTGTCCAATATCTCCTTGTCCGACTTGCCCGCTGCAAAACTGTAATGAAATCAGAAAAAAACAAATGTTGATTCGAGTTAGTTGAGTTTAAGACGTGAATACATGAATATATACAGTAAATAGATTGTATGTTAGCAAATTGAAAAACAAATTTGAACAAAATGTGAACCAAGATATAATAAAATAATATTAAATAAGAGCTTTCATTTTGTCAGAATAGCACCTTTCCTTTCTTAATTGTCTGGGATTGCAATATTTTTTTAATGCAATTTATTTATTTCTAAAGTTGGAATCCAATTAATTATGACGTTAAGCACTAAAATTAATGTCAGAATATCCAGTATATATGTTATTATTTATTGTAAGTGGTGGGGTAGTGAAATCAATACATAAACATCCGTTAGATGTGTAATACATACGTAAATCAGCTTATAGGTGTTTTGTGTTGTCAGAGTGGATCAGAAATAGATAGAGAAGCTATGAAGTGACAGTAGCAATGCATAATGAGTGTTCCTTGTATATTTGCCAACTGTATATGAAAGAAAAATAGGTCACGTATTCCTAATACAGTTTATATTTAAGCAGCCCTCTCCGAATGAAAGGATTTATTACCAAATTTTGAGGCAGAATACAGAAGATCTAATATATTTTTGCAAATACGAGTGTTCGGGTATCTATTTCACCGGCATTGTCTTTTATTGTTGACAAAGGAAAATATAAAATATTGTTAGTCTAAGTGCAATAATTTGTGACGACGAATGCATACTTAAATTTTAAGAACCATAACAGATATATGTATAGAGATAGAGAACAAATGAAAATATGAAATACAATAAAAACCTTAAGTACTATAAAAATGCTTTGATAATTTATCATCACACATCGTTGCAAATAAAACAGTGGGAAAATTCACTAGTGGGTCAAGTATTGATTTTAGATTATAGCATATTACCCTGTAGGTACAAAATAATAGAGTTAACGAAGCAATAGACTGTTGGAGTGAAAATAATAAAATAATTTGATACATATTCTTTATGTGACAAAGACTTAATATAGAAAGAGGGTGTTTAATTAAACGAGTGTTCATTTAAATTACAAATTGGACAGTTTGGTGAGTTATCATTTAAAAAAATATCGGGTTATAGTTTTTGCGTTAATAATGTCAAGAATCATTTATTCTGTGACCATTGTTAATCTGCGTAGGCACCAAGACAAATATTATTATGATAGCACAAGGTCACGAAAGATCGACCGTGTGTGCCTCGCGCGCATAGTTGTGTCGCAAAAAAGTTTTACGAATATGTAAATGTAAATTTGATATTTTACATCAAAAATTTCCTTTACAATTTCTCGTTCACATTTCATGCATTTATTATTCTTCGTTCATTTATCGAATTCGTTCAAATAATTTCGCACCTAAGGAAATTAGCCGCTTTCCATAAAAAAAGCTTACGAGTAATTGCTATAAAAATTGACCGCTGTATATGTATTTAAATTTTAAAGTTTGTATGTATATATTTATATAAGTATGTATGAACATATGTATGTTTTATTATTGTCTACACATGTCATGTCACTAGTATTGCTTTTCAATTAACTAAGTCTTATCTTAACGACATTGACGCTTTTAGCCTATGCGGCTCTGTAAAGCTTCATCGGATCGCCTAATCCGTGCAAATGCTAGTTTCCACGAAT
>DWHO01000538.1:0-19472 GCA_018247575.1 Eurytides lysithous rurik
GTCAATCAACTATATTCCACGCATTTTGGTCCACCAGAAGCTCTTGCACAGTATAATAAGATTTATGTAATAGATTAATTTTAATTTTAAAATGCTCAAATGGTAGATCCAGGACATCTTGTGGAATTTTATTATATAAATATTAATGAGTCTCTTTTTTATGTAGGCTTCATATAACTTAAAATAATATAGTAAAAATATGGTTGTGCTCACGTTTTCCCTTGTGATTTAAAATGATGCATTTTTTTTTTCAAATTTCAGCTTAAAAATAATCTAATGATTTTTACAAAATTGACATTCTCTTTTTTAAATTGAAGTATTGTTTTGTGTAAAATGTTTACTAAATGTCTAATAAAACTACATTCTCAATAAACATAGATCATTTCCATAAAACATGGTTGCACGTAGGAACTTAGACGGGGAATCTAGTCAGGTATATTACTTACTTGCGTTCTCTAAATATTATAATGACTTGCAACATGAACTATCCGTTCACGTCTCTCTAGAGTGTTATGGTTAATTAATATAGAACGCAAGATATCAGATAACGATTCACTAACAATGTATGGCTTACGTTTAAGGAAAGGAAACCAGGAATGCCACCATTCAACAGCTAGTTGATTTGAAGTCGCTACTAGTGTAGCATATTAATTAGTTTATTAATGTTCAACAACCAAGCAGCCAACGCGAGCATGGCGGCGAATGTATAATTTAATTCACTCATTCTTTTATTTCGTTACAACCACCAAATTCTTCTTGATTATTAGATAAATGTTGACTATTTTTGAGTTATTAATCCTTTCAAATAAAATCATATCATAATTATATTTACAAAAATATATTTTTGTAAATAAAATTAACGACTCCATTACTTTTGTCGCGGAACAAGAGAGTTCCCAAAGCGCCGAATATTTTCATTGTATAACTGATGACTTTGATTTGCAACGGAGCCAGTAAAGTAGTCGGTCGTCCGACGACAGTGGCGTCATCGACATAATTCGCTACGATTGGCGTATCTCGTTAATTGGAGAGGTGGTACCGCGCTTGCTGTGAGCTTTGCACCACCGCTCGGTGGCGTAGCGCCCCCGCCCTACGGCTCTACGCTGGCCGCCCTCGATGCGCATCCACTTCTCGTAGCATCTACCGCTTCGGCGCGTAAACACTTGTAAAGGTTACGTTCACATTTCAAAACAGTATTTGTTTAACTTCTTCGAAGCTCTCTTTCACTTTTATTCAAATTTTACGTCTATCGGAGAAGAGAGTAATGTTTATGTAAATAAAAATACTTCAAAAATATGCTACATATTGATAACTTCATTCATGATTCAAGTTTGATTCTGTTATGAGAGGTTATATTTATGTCATTGGCTGAAATTCATTATGCAGAAATAACTGATAATTACTTTTAGCATTTTTCGATAAAAATCACGTGAAAGTTGCACTTTTCAAGCTAGCTAAGTTTTTCAATTCAATACACAAGCATTTTGGATCCGCATTGCTGCAATGTTTTGCTAACCCTGACAATTTCGTATTTTTAAATATTAATTAATTTAAATCATAACGTTATTAGATTTGTTCTTAATAGTAATCGAAACTTTTTCATGATGATTTTCATAAGTATCACACATTGTTAAATTTTTTTTAGTAAATAAAAAATAAAACGCAATATAATGGATAAGTTGATGTATAACTGTGACTCATTGTGGTACGCGCGAATAAAATTAGTTGATACCTAACATCATGACATGAAACCAATCGGCACGAGGTTCTTAAACGGAAAATTTGTTGCGATAGGTAAGTGAAATATGACTAGCTGACAATCGTTAGTCATAGAAGAATTCATCAGTGTATTACCCAATAACGAAGAACGGATAGTGAGCTTAACGGCTAGGCATGTCGAGTGACCGTTGAATAACAATCGAGGCGGCGAAGTGCAGCCATACTAACCTACTACATTCACGAGTATTTGAACGCGCGACGGTTTACTGAACTCTGGTTTATTAACGACTCCGTTGTAGCGCCCGTCGCGATCCGACGTTGTGCGCGCCGCAAACTCATTGGGCGCCCGTACGCCGACGTTCGCCTCGATTACTCGATGTCCCTGTACGTATTTCGATTCGAATCGAATCGAATTTTGTATGCAACATCATTCGGTCAAATTTCCAGTAAAGTGATTTTACCGTCAATTAATAATTCGTGCAGTCATATTGTTTCTACCTAAAGAGCGTTGTTGTCAAGAAGATGCTGGGCGTAAAGAAATTGCTTCTTTTAATATTAGTTTATATTAATATGCGCAAAGCTCCATGGCTCTATTACAAGCGAATCCTGCTATGAGGCGTCACTTTTACTTCTTTTTAAGAATTGGAGAATTAAGTGAGCCTCCGGCAAGTTACTGGCACACAATACAATGTAAACCGCTTCATCGTTGACTAAAGTTGTTAATAGTTTTTAATGGAGAGCAGTTAATGTCCAATATTAAGTGTACGGAGTTAAACTCGATAAGTGGGAAAATGAGCGCTCGAACGCATCAGCTAAATGTGGAAAAGCTTAGATCAATCGCTATAAGCTTTTTATTCTGAAATTTAAACTTGCCGGGCGGTATGCGTTGAGTACAGTACGGAGGCGGGCGCGGGTCGCATCGATCAGATCCTGGGGGAGAGTCGGGGCCGGGCGCAGGGCTGCCCGCTCTAATTTGCGCTCTGCTGCCACGTGTCGAACGCTCTTCAAGGACACACGAGTATAATAGGAGCCGACATTATCGTTAGGGTCACTCTGCGGCTACGTTATTCCGATACCAAACGATCACAGAATATCAACCCTCACATTGTGCCATTTTACAATCTGGGATTTTTCCTTTAAATATATTTGTTGTTGTATGTTCTTTAATATACTTGTAGAAAGCGATTTACATCCGGACTTCGGAATCGGTGTCTCATACCCCCGTAAGCATTTTGCTCATCATGCACTGATACTTTACATTTCATTCAAGTTTCTGAAACACGTAAATGCAGAATCCGAAGATTACATTTCTTTATTTAGCTTATGAGGCCTGACTTGTTCTAAATAAGTGGACTGTTATACACGTTAACTCAAACAAGGGACGGGGAAAATCTTTACTTTGCCACAGGTTGCTCTCTCTAATCCGATTGCCGAACGATTGCCTTTAAAGAATGATCCCTCACAGTAACTTTCTTTCTTTGTCTTTGTCTTCGTAGAATAGTTTCATCAACTGTGCCATGAAGTATTTTTTTTTAGTAAACTTAATAGCTATTTTTTTTATTTTCTACGTATTTATAGGTTGATCCCAGAAATATTTTTAAAATTCTTACGTAGTTAAATCTTATACTATGCCCAAATTAAAACATTTTTGCTACGGCTATTTTATTATTTAAAAGCATAAGCGTTATGTCTATACAACATGTTTTTCTCGGTAATTCACATGTGATTTAACCTTTCTTAATTGTTTGGTTGGTTGTCCGATCCTTACCCGGAGCAAAAATTTGCGTGATCTTTCTTGTATCTATAATATAACATCTATCTATGCTATAATAACGTATATACATAATTTTCGTTAGTATAGCATTTTGACGAAATATGTAATCATACACTTAAAGCATCATGTTTTTCACCCGTTGTCTGGTTTTTTAGACTTTGTTAAGTTCCATCGAGGCACAAGGTACCATGTCCTTGAATCGTAACGTTATAGCTAATACTATCCACGATTTTTCGAATTTGTTTTTTGTCACGAAAACTTCAGATACTAGAATATTTATCACTGAATGCAAGTGGATATATAAACCCATAGAGTTTACCGTATACCTGTCGCAATCGAAATCAAATAAGCGAAATGTTATAAACCAGTCCGCCGCGTGAAGTAAAACCTAAATCTAGACGATACTGCCGCTTGGGCCGCGACAGGGCGCGAGGGTTCGCATCGCTTCGACGTCGCCGTTGGCATAAGCCCCGATTGAGGGCGCGCGATAAATTAGGTGCGAAGACGGCGGTAAGTGGCACCGGCAGCGCGCGGTGCGGCGTGGCGTGGGGCGGACGCTGATCGATACCCGCCCGCATCGCTCCTGCACAGCGTCGAGCGTCGGACACGAGCACGCCTAAATTACAACTGATCCGATAAGGCCCATAGTCCTAATCGTTAAGTGACAAAAACAATGACCCTAGAAACCAAATCCATTCTAAGACTGGAATCACGTACTTCTTGTGACTAAAAGACTTTTAAAATATACTTTTCGGGGTGCGGTAGTCTTAATCTTGCCGTAGACTTAGTGGACTGCACGTGAAAACTATCTATTACTACTACTATTTTGGGTTTCGAAATCTTAATTTACCGTTTATAGATTACGTAAAGATTACTCTTGTGTATCGCTCTCACACTCGGTAATTTTTTTAAGGTAAAGTGTGCGATATGCTAGGGTTTAAGATTATCTAATTTAGATCATATCATTGAAGTTAATAATAACGAGAGTACCATGTTGATGGATAAAACGTACTCGAGCATATGTCATTATTAATAGCATCTGCCGTTTTGTTACACGTACGTATTTGAAGTCACGCACCCAAACGTCCCTCAACAGACGAGGGCGTAATTCATTCGAGAACTCGAAATGTCACGAACCCTAAACCCCTCTGCCCAATGTTCTCAACCGCGCCGCTCAAGCCGTAATAGCGTTTAATCGACCGTCTCGGGTGCGTCCCGTTCTAGACTGGAGATAAAGCGACACGTGAATTTCCCTTCACCACGTTCGCAATAAACGAGCCTCACCACTTCACAGAATTGAACCATCGGAAACCTCTAACACTTAACATGTACTCGAGGTACACGCCCCCCGAGGTCATTCGTTTAAAAGAATATATAAACTGGACGGACACATCGTACGTCTTACGCCGGTGCCATATTTGAATCGATGCCAAATGCATGAATTTCATTCAGCGCTGCGGTTCGAAGTTGTACTATGCGAATAGAAGTTTCTATTAGAGTAATAGATGAAGTGAGTATTTGTAACGTTTTTTTATTCACCCAGTGTCAAAATAGTCTCTTGCTTACTTGACCTATGTGATACATCCGACAACGTGAGAAATGTACACTCTGAACATTTCTTCAGCTCCCCTTCTCCTAATTCCACCGGCTAGTAAGTAAACCGGAATATGTCTAGACGAGTGTTGGGTTGCAGAGGTTCTTAATTACTGGTCTCAAGATCTGAGAGACAATGCGTCAACTGCACTGTCCATTATGTTGATCACTAGCGATATATCGTTGTGCGTTTTTGGAATAGAGCGAATCTTACCGTAAAACAATAGTATTTGTTCACTAAGATGTGTGATAAAATCAAACTATTGTCAAGAGTGTTATTTGTTCTAATCTATGAAAAAATAGCTATAATAAGTAACTGAACTACTAAAATTACGTTTAGATGTTTACAGTTATAGTGAACGTGATTTATTTCCTCCCTGCAAACTATAAGGGACTCTTTAAGAACCGGTTGGTTTATAACTTTTTAGTTTTGTTTACATTGTTGTCTCAAATTCTAATTGGCCTGCGTGGTATTTTTTATTTTCTTCCAGCCAGACGTCTTTGTTGGCGACTTAATCACCTCGCAATACAACTAGAGCCATTGTGCCTAGTTCACCCTAACTTGAAACCATCTCGAATTGTATTAAATATATCAGTTTTAACTCCGTCGGCCGATGAGCCGGCCGGGAGACTGGTTTGACCGCGGTCCGTACGACACCTGATCCACGGCGCACATGTCTCCACCGGCGTTGCCATGCGGGCCTCAACCCAAGGGCAGACGGGGGCAGCCCACCGTTCAACCGATATCGAATTGCGGGAGACAAATAAAAGAGCGACTCATTTTCGGAAACGTTTTCGCCAAGTCGGCCAATTCAATTTCTCAGTATTCTCTCATTCCGAGAGCGATTTGAATCGCCGACGATAAACGGTTACGAGGCGACGCCCCAATGATGCACTAGTAGCCTCTCACAGAACTTTAATTTTTTTGGGTCCGTTTGAATCGACTCGAATGCTTTTAATTAGCTATATTAACATGTCAAAATCGTTAAAACTTCAAAGAAAACACGATTGCCAATACGGCATCTAGTTAGATAACAACTTGTTAAACATTTACGAACATACAGATGTCTTGCCACGAATTATGAAAAAAAACATCGTGTTTAAGCTATAAAAGGTATATTCGATGAGCGGGTAGGGCGCGGGTGTACGAATAGTTTCGGCCGCTAAGCTGCGCCAATCAAATCAAAATATATTCATTCAAATAGACCTTTACAAGCACTTTACATCTTGGCATTCGATAATAGCGTAGCGGCGCGGTGCTGCGATTAAGTGCATAGGCGCAGGGAGAGCGAGCCAGATGGGCGGGTGGCGGGCGCGAGCAGTCGTTGACCCACGGCCACTTTGCCCCGTGCGCCGCCTTCCCTGCTCTGCTCTGCCCGCCCACCAGTCCACTGTCGCATCACTTCACTACACTGCACTGCCCTCGAAGTGTGTTGTTGCACCCGAATCACGTTTCAGATTCAACTCCTATTCATTACTGTTATATTGGCACTTTGTGTTATATTTCTAAATATCCATCCGAACCTGTTTTTGTGCGGTCTTTTTTGTGCAGTGTATGAAATTTTCAATTTTCATATACCGCACAAAAAAAATGACAAAAAAGACTGCACAAAAACAGGAGTGGGTATATTTCATAGAAAACTCGCGTACGTTATGCATTTGCCAAAAGAGTTACGATTAAGTTTAATTCACGCAAATTTGTTAATTAAAATACACGGTGAAAGGCGGCTATAATCATGATATTTCAAGAGTAAAGTGTAAATTAGGTCATTCAGTTTGTCTAAAATAGGCCAAGTGGTATTTAAGAAAAATCTATAAAAAGTTTGAATCAAAAATGTTACTAATTAGAATTGAAATGAGCTTTTCAATTTAAAACACTCTTTAGATCGTTTCCATTTTTGAGCTATTTTTATTAATGCGAACAGCGTTATTCTTACGGTTGTTCAAGAAGAATTTCGGAACTGGCTGCCGCACACCGTAACTACCCGCCGCGTTACGGCTCTCGTCAAATGTTTGTTCTATACTTACCGACTTCTACGTAACGCGACCGCTGTTTTGACGGCGCTATCTCGACCAAACATCATCTCCCCGGCAACGATCTGTTTACGACTTGGCGTGATAGAAGGAGTGGCCGCATCCGCTAGTCTGTCGGCGTGGCCTATCCTCGCCGAGTGCCGCCTTGCTATAGGTACGTGTTAAGTGCTTTCGATAGAATGGACGTAGCTCGCTATTCCACAGTTTGTCTCTGTAAAAACCTCTTAAAGCGGCGACACCTGCCTTTAAATTATTGTATTTTAAAGTAATACAAAAATAAAATTGATATCACAAAAATAAAGAAATAAATTTGCAATGTACTTAGACTGTTTATTTAGATTTTTTTAATGGGGTAGAGGTTGCATAAATGTATGGGTGTTCGGCCTCTGATTCTACCCAGTATAGTACTTTCCTATGGTGTAGACGTGGCCGTAGATGAAAGGACGGCCGTCTGTTCCTGAAGTGATATTCTGGTATAGGTGTCCTCCTTGATACTGCACTAAGTAACGCGTTACTTCACATAGGTTAGAGGTTACTTATTTTGTATAGTACGCAGGGAGGGCCCTAAACCGGGGTTGAGCACAACATACACTTTGTGTAGGACGAGATTAATGACCATTTGTTTTTAAATGAGAGGTCACATAACAATTAAAATTTTACGTGCACGATCAGGTTTGGATCTTTATTTTATGAGCTTATCTCGGCGACTGGTGGCGCGGCGGCGGCCTGCTTGCGTGTACGTAGCGATCCCAGATCCGTGTACTCGCTCCTTCTACCTCCGTTCCTCTCATTCATGTAATGTCTTACGTTATAGGGTAACTAAGATTTGGTACTATCTTAAGATGTTGCTTATGCTTAGTGGCCTTCCCTACAGGTCAAAAAGATTCGACACTAGATTTGAGGTGCGAATTTAGAGGTTATTCACTTGTTCCAATCTCTAGCGAATTTACCTTCGAGCTTAATTGGATAGTTATTAAAGGCAACATTTGTTTCTTATTTGATAAAATTTTATTAATATTGAATTCGGTCCGTTTAATCATGTCTCGTACGCAACTTAATCTCGATTTCCAAACAAACTTCGTTTTGCTCCAAGTTAAAAACCACTTTCAGAATCCATAACAAACTTCGTGCAGATTTGATTGATGATTCATATTTGGTTTTAAACAATCCCAATCTCTTGTGAGTTTAACAGAGAACTTTTAAAGAGAGTGCCTGCTTAGCGTCAGAAACGCTTGCTCATAGGTAGCTCCATCATTAAAAAAAATTGCCTTCAGTACCTCTGTAAGCGAGTCAATTCGATGCCGTTACGCTTCGCCAAATAAATCGCGAGAGCGTGGTAACGGTCCGCCCCGTCAGCCGTTGATTCTACTAGGGCGGCGTGGGCCGTGGGTCCATTGAACATTGGTAGGCTGACGCTACCGTCGGCCGGTACTTATGGGCTATTAGGAGCTTTCTCGTCGATCGCTACTTGAACTGTTATACTAGTGCTTTTTTTTTGCGAAGTAGGCTAACAGGAGAGAGCAAGCGGCTCACCTTATGGTAAATGATCACCGCCGCCCATTGACATTTTCAACATTACAGAATTTTTGAAAGAGGGACGGAGAAGGACAGCCGAGACGGAAGCAAAAACACTTCCACTTTACGCCAATTTTCTGTGAATTCGTGGTACTTATTCGGTTCGAGCCGGTCCATTCAGTAGTGGGAACAGTAGTTAAAACGACTACTAGTTGAATGCTAGTATGTAAGTACTTCACAACTCAGCCGTCACTCATCCAGTTCAATCGACGGCTTGGTGGTGTCGTTTATCTTTAAAGTTCCAGACACCTTGCCTTAGACACATTCTCTACATCCATTTAAATGGCAAAACATTCATTTTACAACAACTACAATATAAGTGTGCTCTTGCTGAGACTGAAAGTGCACCCAGAAAAACATACTTGACCGAACGCGAGCTTTTATTCCGCTGCAGATTGTAACACGCTTTGCTTACGATCATGAGTATTTATACTCGTAAGTACTAAATCACATAATCCTCCCCTCCCCATGCCTAAGCTACGCGATAATGATGCAGCCGGTAGCGGCGTCCGCAATTCAACGCGACCTCGGAATCACTATACCGCTACGTCATCGGCGCGCGCCTTACATCGAGCGTGGACGTGCGACGCGATCACAGCCGCTCGCAACGCCGGCGTCGATGTACGACGCGCTGAAGATTCGAGTGGATCAGCGATGAGGCCGTGGGAAAGGAGTCGGGCTGAGCAGACGCGCTGTCCACGGTTCGTAACGGTGCGCGAGATTGGCGCGCGGAATGTTCTAATCTAACGCGATTGTATGTAGCACCTGCGACGAGGAAAACTAGGCGGCGTATAGTTGCACCGATCTATGAATGCGTTATGACGGAAACGAGTTGAGATTGTCTTTGTCTTTTGTATAGGTAACATATTTTTGTTATTAACGGTGTGATGCTTATGAGTCCACTACGCAGTGTATCCTCTCGAAGTTCTCTGTCGCATGAGTTTGAAGGAAGTGGTATTATCGCCGCCGGAATTTCCGGAAAATGAGCTTCGTGTAAGAAATGGCTAATAATTCTCTCACAGAACGGTATTACAACTGAATGTCGAAGTTCGCTTCTATAAATTTATTCATAAGCTTCTGTAAGTGATTTGTGTGTTTCAAAATATTCCAGCAAATCTCATCGAATTTGTTCTTATTATAGGAGAGATACGCTTAAAATAAAATAATTTAGCCTCAATAGAATACCAGCATAATACACGCAAGAACTATGTACCTAAGAACCATGGGACATGTTGATCCCATATCACGTCAGGCATGTATGTGACTAACTGTTGCGACAGTGAGCCTCCCGCGAGGTTGTTGAACGTACAGTCGGCGTTTTATTAATAAAGTTGCGTGACGCGCATCGTCCGAACACCGATGTTGCCAACTGATAGTATGTGCTAAGCTTCGAATATCTTGAAACTTAAAACGGTCAACCGGACTGCAACGACACGTGACAGTATAAAATGAATTTAATTTAAATTGACTTTTAATCGAAACCGAAAACTGCTACGTTAAGATTGTCATGTTTCACAATTAAACAACGATTTATTTGATTTTTGATTTGGGATAAAGGTATTTTTATATGTATGGGATAAAACATCGCAAACCATTTTGGCTCTATTCTTTTATGGAGACATAAACTGTAAGATAATAATTATAAACTACATTATATTAGCGTGGTCTAACACTAAGTAAATAAGCTAATTGCATTAATGATTTTTGTGAATTATAAAACCGTCGTTGTATCTATTATTATTCATCATAAATACCACTTGACTATTTGAGAAGTATAAAAACTATTAGTGAACGTCAAGTCGACACACTCGTGCGCGGAGGCTTCGAGGCGTCCAATGAAAGTGGCGACGAGCCCCGCGGCTACGTCACTCCGCGCAGCCCCACCGCCTCCGTACCGTTAGCGGTGCCTCCTCATTTCACGCTTGTTTACGTTCCGTTCCGAGCTTTGATTGCGTTCGCGAAGTTTCGTTTTGTGACGTTTTCGAGTGTCAATAAAGTTCGATCGAGGGGCTACGCAAGTGTGGCGGACGACACGCCTCCGTTATTTTGCCCACGGCGTCGTGCAGCAGCCAACTTGTTTGTATTTGGCGGCTGTCGCGGGGAGTTATATCGGATTAGGGCAAACGAATACGAGTATGATGGCTGGCGATGGCAACCCTATACTGATGACATATATCAGTTGAATTTATGCGACTTGGTCATTGAAGCTTCACTTATGCTTTCGGGATATACAAGAGGGAACGTAATTATAAACGACTGAATGGTTGAAAAAAAATGTTGAAGTTAACCCGTTCCATTCAAGATTAGTTAGTAGCATTAACCTGTATGTACCATGAGACGCTTTCTCCTTGTTGATTAATGAGAACGTTGAAAGCCAGTCTTTCAATGCTGAAGTAACTCTGCTATAAAGTGCTCGAATTAAAAACGATACATATATGGTAAACAACTGTATTCAGATACATGCACATAGCCCGAATGTCGCCTTGTAACCGTGCCATTTCCGAGGCACTCGTCTCCGCGTAATGATAAAGCCGTGCACGATGGAAACAATGCGGCCGGCGGGTGTGCGGGGGCGGGGTGCAGCTGCGTGGCGCCTCCGCGCAGATGCTTGGAGCACCGCCCGCGGGCCCACTACCACCCCCACCTAACCTCCCGGTCCATGCAGCTCGGGGTGGCGGAGCCGTGCTGTAAACTGCAACACCAAATTACGAAACCTCCTTCGCTTTAAAAACACTGACTGACCTCGATGTAACCGACGATATTTGCGAAAACGAGAGTAGATACTTATTCTACATGAGGTGCCGAGACTGATCACTCAAACATTATGTGCTTTCATGCAGTCTGCATGAAAGCACATAATGTTTGAGTGACCTATAACGAATACTGACTTCACATTAAAAGGGGAAGAGCATCTTATGTTTTGATTATTTGTGTTAAATTACTATGGGATCGAATATTATGAAATTCCCTGAAAATAATCATGCGAGAGCAATGAGCCAAATAATGTAAATAAAATAATTCCGTGCCAGAATGCTTCCAAACAACATCCACGAAACGGATAAATTTAATAAGTGGATTCAATGTCTGCCGAGTTTAGAACCAATATAGTGTCAAATTTATCGTTTATTGAAACGCTAAGCGTCAACGGCATAATCATTTCGCGCATCTCACTCTTATAGGCGTCGGGCGCGAAGTTTATTGTGTAATAAGATGTAATGGTGAATACGCTTGTAAGCGCGGGTCGTGTGGGGTGGGGTCGTTCCGGGTGGCGGGCGGGCGGTGACGTCGGCGGGGCGACGTGCGTGACGTCATGTGCACGTGGGCGTGCGCGAGCGGGACGCCGCTAGCGGCGACGAGCGGGACACCCGCCGCGAGGAGCCGGAGGGCGCGCGCGAATTGACAGATTTCCACGCGCTCGATAGGATCTCGAACGGAATTATCGGGGCCCAAGCCACCTTCCTCTCTCTGCCACCACTTGCGTTTCGTCCTAACGACATCCGGAACACATGTTCGAAGCGGAGCTTTACTCCTAAAACGAATCGATGCGTACGGACTATTATTTTTTATAGTACTATTCTCGCTACCGATGATTGAATTCTTTTTCCATGGATTTTGATTTGGTAGAGCAAGCGTCGAATGGAAATTTGACTAATGGTACTTAAAATCTTTGGGCGTTACAATTGAGATATAAGTAAAGAAAAGATGGCGCGACAAATGTCTCGAATGTGAATGTCTATCTCGTGTGTTGGCACATTTCTTATTAAGAAATTAATCTTGCCATATAAGTGCTACCACCATTCATAGCAATGCTTAAAGCGAAGTCGTTTTGTAAATGTCCCTCGCGAGAGTTCTGTTATGAGCGTAATACAGAAACAATGTAATAGATCTGGTTTACGTGTGCCTATCGCAGCCAGTTTATGCATTCGATACCGGTTTCGACACAAACACGGCCTCCGTGAGACCGCTAGTTCTTGCCGCTTCGTGCGCGTATAACGAACGTAACGAGCATTATTTTACCAGCGGTTTAGAGTTTTACGCTTCGTACCTCCAACAGTGCCTCAATTTCACTTAATTACATACATGCAGTAAACGATGCAGTAAACCCTTTAGTCGTATGATCGCTGCCGAGATGAACAGATTTCGAATAACACTCATTTGCGCCTCTCGTTTGATGCAGGCTAGAAAATTAAAATGACGATATGACTTACGTATTTGTTTTATATATATTTATTTTAATCACTCGCTTATTGATATACTTGCACTTGATATTGATAAAATTATCACACGCAGAGACACTTAAATGTGCAAAACACTGGTGCCGAAATTATTAACTACCCTTGAGCAAACTAACTATTTAACCCAATCTCTAGCGAGATCCAACGAAATTCGGTTAGTGGCGTGTTAAAGCGACGCTGCAGCGGACGGCACGCATTGAAAAATCCCTATGCATGTTTACATGCGGCTCGGAGTTATTCAATACGGTCGGGGAGGGTCGGCGGGCAGGGCGCGGGCGGCCGCAGCGGTTAACCTCGCCACCGCCCCGGGTTCCCGCCGTACGCGCCTATTCCTCCATAACTGCGTCTAATTGCGGGCACAAAGTGACACCGTGACAAGCCGTATAATTCGCGCGGGTGGAGCATTGTTGCAATGTTGTATGAGAAAACCAGTTCAACTGATTCTATTTGGTTCTCTTAAATGTTCTCTTTGAATTATATATATCGCTTTTTAAGCATTCGTTTACTTCCATGAATGATTATTTGCTAGTTTTTAATGTTAATTATTTTAGAAATAGGCACTATTTGAAAACTCGTGTAAGGAAATCCTCATTGCGTAAAAATTTCTCATAGAGCTGGTTCGATGATATAGATGTTGATAGAATTAGATTTTCGGAACAAATTATCTAAGATTGCGTTGTCTGGTTAAATTATTTTCATTTTATCTCTTTGGTACAGCTAAGTAAAGTGTCAAGTCCATCCGGTGTAAAGGGCAATATTACCACGTAATTACTAACCGCAGAGATATGTATATACCATCAAGACGTCGCAGTTTTTATCTCGTGCAGTTCAAAATATTGCGTTGCATTGTCCGAGCTTGTCGCATTCGACCTAACACATTACTTTTTCGTCTTATCACTTTGAATACTGATAAGGAGAGATCATAGAAAAGCTCGTATCAACGGTAACAAACGACGAACACGTCGGAAAGCATCTCAACGCCTTTCCGTGTAACGGGATTAAACCCCTCAAATCGTTTTACTTGACGATCTCATATTATCTACATAAATACTCCATAATTTAATTATCGGTTACTGTGATATGATAGTGAATGTGATGATAAAATGTGTAGTTATCAAAAAATCGGTTATTTACATGTCACGTTTAAACTGCAGGCAATTCCTGTAATGTTAATTTCAACAATCCGTATTTACGCAGTTTTGGACGTTTCAGATTTTAAATAATCCTCAAAATAAACGGTAGCGTGTTTTATTTTGTCCATTCATCCGGCGGCCCAATTAATACGTTCTGTCGTCGATTAAGTTTTAATTCAACCAATAAGTGAAGTGACAACCAGTACATGATTAGCATGGACCGGTTAACTTTAAACACGGCACAGGCATGTTTTGCATGCTCGACGCGAACGGCGCACCAGTTACGGCCGTCTCGCCAAGGTCCCACACGATGTTTACGATATAACCGCGCGTAATAGTTTTCCACTTCGTTCGTATTCTTATTGATTTGAGAAACGTTCGAGTTCGCTCCGTCGAAGGTCGCGCTTCTGCTTTTGTTGAGAGCGGGGCATCGGTCGCGGCATGACGACGTCCCTAGCGCAGCGCACGACATTGTCGCTTTACGGTTCATAATGTTCCCCGACAATCCATTAGCCGCTCGTTAAACGGCATGTTTATTGCCGACACGTCCGACCGCGCGAGGCACTGTGCCGCTTTACGAGTACTACGGGCGCATCGGACGCACCGTTTGCCGTTTAATAAGGCATTATTCTCGATATGTTCAGTTGGTCATTCCGCTCGGTCTTAAAAATACTAGGCTAATCGGTGCGTTATGTGAACATATTCAAATTCGCCGAATGCCCGCTCGGTCGCACGCTCGCTCGCTCGAAATGAAAGTTGTCGGCGAGTTTCTCTTGTTAACGACACTCTTTACATTTTGATATGCACGCGATGGTGCTAGTTTGTAACGGTGTTTCCTTTAGTTTAATTGCATAATTCCCTTTGCTTCTTGGTTTGTCTCGAAGAATTCTTTTTATTAATTGAAAAAAGCTCGAAGATAGATATAAATGTTGGCGATGAATAAAGCTATGGTCTCTGTCCACCCCGCAATGGTGGCCATCGATATAACAGCGTGTTAGGGGATCGGCAGGGCCTGCGGGCGGGCATCGGAAATTAACGAGGCGCGGCGCGCGCCTGCCCCTATCGATCCCAGCCCCACCGCCCCCGTCGCGCGGCCTTGAACCTTATGCACAGCGGAGGATGCACCACGCCACCACCATGCCTGGCTGGCACGAGGCAGGCGGCGTGATGCATCCTCACTATACCTTAACAATCCACAACGCTATAAAGAAACTTCCATGTCAACCAGCACTTTGGTAATTCAACTTTGTTTCGACATTCAGCTGTCGAGAAAAAACTCGACTGAGTCGTTTGTTAAACTGATTGATTACTACTATAATGACTAGTGTTTGGATGCGGTTACACTCACTAAGTCGGTAACACTTGACAGATGGAGCCTTATAAGGTGATGCAGGATAGAACCGCTTATTCAATATTCGTTATATCACTGTGTAAATATATCATGATAATGTTACACTAATTAATTATAAAAAACATTCTACCTAACGCTAATTTTTATTATAAGTAAACGTTGACTACGTTTACTTTTTTCCTAGCTCATAATTAAAAAAATATATACTTTCTGTTGCTATCGCGAGTAACATTCAATGATCTGAGAAATTTTACCTATGAAAAACGTTAACATTAATCATTATTGTGTTTAAAAATTGAATGAACGCGGTTCCCAAGTCTCATACGGTAGTACTATTATCACATCCATTGATCGATGTACAATCGGGCACAGCGGTGCCCGGGCGAGCGGAGTCGTGACTTTGCGCATATCGGTACCGGTACCGAAGCGTACGGTACGGGTACCGTTGGGCCGCGGCCTTGAGCGAATCCGCCGCCGCCGACGCCGCCGTACCGAGCGCGACGCTAACTGCGCTACTGGTACGCCGTGGATAGAACAGAAAAACTAAAGGTTTTTTGTTTCGACGTAGGCAAGAGATGGCACAGAGCAACTCGGTTCGTTCAGTCTTAGAGCTATATATATATAAGTACAAGGACTATGCAAGGGCATAGACTATATGTACCAAGGGTGTGTGGTCATGTGAGTGTGGTGGTCGGTTACCACTCTCTTGGCGAATGTCAACACGCGTTAAAAATGTGTGGTGTTTCCAGTGATCAACGGTGGTCCGTGAAATGGCGATCGCTTGCTTGTATATATTAAAAAAAAATAACCAAAATGCCACCGTCAGTTTATATGTCCCCTTTTGGGTACATAATCGTCGATGGATTCTCGGTCCGTTGACTGGGTAAGGTCGGGTTCGGAAGGAATTCTTAATTTAAGGCATTAAACTTATTCATGATTATTTGTAAGGGAACATATAGATAATAATATAATTATCTATATAGTGTAGTAATTTTTAATTGTACTATTTCCCTTTTCATATATCAGCGATAGATGTGATAAATCCTACCGAAGTGTAGATTACTTAATTTTTGACACATAACGTAACGAGCCACATTATGGTTTTAAAACATTTTAGGACTAAACGACTTGACTTATTTTTTGTTTCTACATTCGAAATTGTTTATCTGTAGTCATACTTTTGTTTTAGTACACGAAATTAATCATGCACATGTATTTAGTGTGGTTGTGTTTAGTTTCCTACACATCTACGATTATTTTATTATAAATGCAACTTAGTAATCTAAAATTTACGTGTCAGTGTTTACCTTGTGATACGGTGCATGCGTGCGCGCATTCCCACTTTATCTGTGGGAACGTGATATTGAACGCTTCGCTTTATTGCTTATTAAATCTACGTTAGATAAAAACATGCAGTATTATTATTGTAACAAAATACGAAGTAGCCGTGACAAATCCGATTAAGTTATCTTAGTTAACCTCTGTCATACACTGGAAAAACTAGTTCGACGAGGGAAAATGGCGCGGACACCTGGAGCACGAATGTCAAGGCTGCGCGCTTGGAATTGGAACCGCTCCAGCACGTCCACCGCAAGCGCTGAATACCGCTCTATGTTTATTCCACGGATAATTGCTCAGCGCTTGAAACGCTTCCCCACCCGGTCCGCAAACAAATCACTTACGTAAAGCGGCGTTACACTGGAAAGCTTCGTTCAGTTCCGCTGCGGAGCTAACGCAACGTTCGAGCATTACCACCCGCCGGCGGAAATATTTACGCGTCGCGCTCTATTGCGATACTCTAAGGTGGAGAATTCAATGTCAATTAAAATGTTAGCGAACGCCGCGACTTGCATGTGTGTCGCGCGCGGCGACAAACACAAGCACGTGCGCGGCGAGCGACCGCGTGACGTCAAGCCCGCCCACGGGTGCGAGAAGGACAGCGCTAGCGGCGGAACGGCAACGTCTCGCGGCCGGCTTTGTTTTTACATGTAAGGCCGGCGATAGGCCGAGTTTATCTTCCGATTGCGAATGCAACATCTATTTGTGGGCGCTTTACGCGGCTGCAGCTCCCCGCTTTATCGCTTCCACACCGTTCCGCTACCGTGCTCGTGTCATTGTCGTCCCGACCTTGGCTGGCGACGCAGCACGGGGCGACGCGGCCGTTTCGCGCCGAAACGCCGAATTTCGCCTTTCGTATGCTAATTGCAGCGGCCAGCGATCAGTGGCTGGGGTACATGACAATAGGAATGACCGCCAATGTCAAGGTGCCGTGATAGGTTACGACGACTATGTAACAGCTAACTGAACGCTTACGCTCTTATCTCTACCTCAATATTATCTAATCGTCTCTGTTTCTTTGTTTACAGAAGGCGACCAGGGCTCGTGGGAGAGTGGGCTCTCCTACGAGTGCCGCTCCCTGCTCTTCAAGGCCCTGCATAACCTCATCGAAAGGTAAACAACGGTCGAATTTCCAATGACACGAACAATCCCCCTCATGTTAAAGTCTCATTTAGCCCTTTCGTCCTCATGCTCGTCGTCCCCGAGCGCATGGGGTCCAAGGACCCGCCTATCTCGCTCCACAAGCGAGGCGACCGTCACGCTACTTGGGCGGCCCGCCCGCCTCCATCGATTTGTTTACGCCGCGCTCTCGGCCAATTTGTTGTTGTTATCCGCGACTCGTGTTCGCTTATCACTTCACAACTTATTTTGTCTCAACTCCTCTCGGCTT
Source organism: Eurytides lysithous rurik (assembly GCA_018247575.1). NCBI lineage: Eukaryota > Metazoa > Arthropoda > Insecta > Lepidoptera > Papilionidae > Eurytides > Eurytides lysithous. The sequence goes on from DWHO01000538.1 coordinate 18,143, forward strand.
ATCAACGGATAACGTGGGCGGAAGTTTGGCTAGGATTTATGTCCGAGATTATACAACATCGCCTCGGTGACGCAATCGGGTGGTTCATTTTTTTTCCTTTCTTGGTATTTTAACGCCCGAGCGATAATGGCGGAGGAATGTTTTGACACAGTGTCAACGATGTATTGCGAGCGAGTTGTCAGTGCGACCTAAGTTCATAACTCGGCAGCAAGGAATTTATTATAATTTATAAATGCTAATTATCGGGTGCTCAACGATGAAGGAAATGTAAAAAAAAAAGAAAATTATATCTACGATAAGTCAAATTCCCCAATCCGCAAATGGGGCCGCACGGCGGTTCGTGTAAAAATATCTTTTATAAGAGGAAGACTTCCCCAGCTTACCAGGGGCTATGGAAATGCGTTCAGTTGTAGTGATAATACTTGTAGTAATAATAGTTTACTTACGCGGATGCTGTTGCTTGAATAGTCTGGTTTGTCTAAATATCGCTTATATCGACGCTGGAAAGCAAAAACATAGTAACCAGCAAAACCAAAATAATTCACCAGACATACACCAATCAATGGTTTCATTTACTGATTTCAACAATGTAATTAAAACAAAATTACTCCATGTGTCATTTACTATGTTCTTGCCTTCCAGCGAGCAAAATTAGTAATAAGTTTACCTTGTCAACTAAGGCCTCAGTCTGTTAACGTAATTGTAATTCCACGGGTGATGTGGATGTCCATGAATATCCGGCAGCATATATGGCCGTGTGCCTGTTTGCCCATTTTGCGTGGAGTATAAAATGAAATTTAAAATCTTATTAATAAGATAAATGAAGTTTCTTGGTCTATCGGGTTGTCGTTTCGGGCAATAACAAGGCAACAAATGACGACATGATTATGTACAGCTAAAGCGCGGGTGACGGACAGTGAAACAGAACATTTTTAAAGCGAGAAAGTGGCGAAAATAAAGAACATTGGACACACAGCCCAAAGCCACAAGTTTCTACAGGTTCTAGTATACGAGGTATTACGCTCAATTCGAACAAACTCGTCGTGAGGTTGACATTGGTGGCCTACTGACCGAATTCAAACCGGCCACTCTTGCCGGCGGCGAACGCTAATGATGCCCGTCATCGAATTGCAATAAATATCTTTGGTTCAATTTGTGCCTAATACGAGGGTCTGTTTGCATATGCCTCTCAATTGAATGTATCCTTGAAAAATGTATAGGGATTCCTTCAAAAATCAGAGCGCCGAAATAAACTGTAATTTAAATAAAAAAATTGTTGGTTAAATAGATAAAAAAGCTTAATTTTCTTTTTACACCTCACTTGAGGTGG
>DWHO01000539.1:0-19471 GCA_018247575.1 Eurytides lysithous rurik
CTTGAGTGCTTCATCTTTAGAAAAGTCTTTCGCGGGGCACAGAAATATCAACAATGTGTTGCCCAAAATGCCCAACGGATTTCTCCTAAAACAACGTTGAAGGATTGCATATTTTATTTATTTATTTATTCTTTATTGTAAAAGACCTTAAATAAGGGTTACAAAGGGCGGACTTAATGCCTGTTGGCATTCTCCTCCACTCCAGCCAACCCGGGGCGTGGTACACATCTTTGTACATAAAATATTCATATTATTACAAAATTGTGGTATTGACATGGCGATCCGAGTATTTTTGATCGGTAGTTACTTGGTACTTGATTAAATATCAATATAAAATACTGCGTGTTGGAAGAAAATTATTGCGTAAATATATCTCATATGGGTTCATTTCCAATCACGAAAAAAACCATGTGTTGTAATCAAAACCCAGCGTGTGTGCAAAATTTCAGCTTAATCGGTTGGAGGATAACTGGTTTACAATCCAAATTCAAGATTTTAAAATAACTAGACCAGTTGAAATCCCTGTAATAACATACATTACTCTTATTACACAGAGAAATACATCCTCAACATATTTCTTTTTTATACGAAATACGAAGCAAGAGATGAGTAAATTGCGTTAAATAATAATTAATAAATAAATAATTTAAAATTGTTTTGTCTTTGCGTATCTTTAATTAAAGATAACGCCTTTTCTCCTTTTGAATCTATGCTACACAGCGCTGTTTCTAACCGGCTTCAGTCAGACCGCCCGAGTGGAAATCGGCATACAGGAAAAACTTGACTTCTTCATCCCTCGACTCGTTCAACCTCTCCAATAGATCGGTTCTCTCGGGGTCTTTGTCAATCGTATATCGCTCCTGCTTTAGAATGTACTCGGCTATGCGCATCGATGCAGTGCTGCCGACATCTACCAACCCTTTTACAAACGCGTTTGAAAACTTATTCTCATCGTCTCTAAACTCCTCACTCAAAAACCTCGCGAGCTGCTTCTGATACAGGTTTATCACCGTCTTGAAGTATCTCGCAATGAGCTCCATTATCTCGTGTCCTACGAGCTTACCAAACAGGTAGCCTACTTCCCTGGCGCCCTCTGTTCGTTTCGTCGTCACATCTTTGAACAGTTCCGGTTTCAACTTGAGGACTTGCGCGATCGAGTTGCGGTAAAGCATTACGGCGTGAATATTTACAAAGATATCCATAAAACCCTCCATTGGCAGCAAATTACGTAAATCACCCACTATCTTCTCGAACACCGGCATAGGAGAGACCAGAGTGGTATCGAAGAATGCTCTGTTGTATTTCAAAGCTGCCACGAAGTGCTCGAGATATAATATGACCGCCTCGCTGTCCAGTTTCACAATGGCCGCGAGGCGATCATAGAAAGGTTGCCAAAAGCTGTCGAGCCTCTCCTTTTGCTCCGATTCGGTTCTGCTAAGCAGCAAATGTTTAGCGATGATACGCACTTGGAGTTTGTAATACGAATCATAGTAAGTGTCCTTGATTGTCTCCAAAGTAAAGCCTTCTAGAAATCGCTCGATCACTTCCTTGATTACATCATAATCGATTTCTTGCAGAAGATTCTCGAACATGGATATTACGGGTATAGCTTTTTTATGTGACACTTTTTGCAAGGCTTTGAAAACGTCGACCCAGTATTCGGCTTGGACGTCTGGTGGGACGAATTGGCCTTTTTGGAGGGTTCGCACCAGCTGGTGGTTTTGTTGCAACGACATGTCGATATTTTCTAAGCCAGACGCAACTTTTCGCCACACGTCTATTTGCACATTTCCACCTTGATTTCTGGTAAAGTACGAAATAGCCGATCGCAGTGCGGCACCAGGCCGTTTGGCTGTTACTGCCTCATAGACTTGAGGGAGGTCCCCACTACGTTGTGCAAGAAGCAAAGCAAGCTTCAACGTGCGACGGCACTCTAAAGACTTTTCGAGATATCTGCCAACGTCTACAGCTCTGCAAACGATAACCCTGTTGATAACAGCCTTCGCACTGGTCGAATTCCAGTCCACAGCGTTTACATCTGCTAAACTCTTGAGACAGTAGTTGGATTGCAGCGCAGTCCCGAACTGCTTTTTAGCGCTGCCTTTTGGTTCTCTCCTACATTCCTCGACTAAAGTTTGGAGGTCGGTCTGCAGCAGAGCGAGCGGTCGGGCGAGAGTGACGTGCGGCTGTTTTTCAACAATACTTTTAATGGCTTCGGCGTGAAGCGAAGCTAAGCCACTTTCCTCACCGAAATAAAGCGATAACTTCCGCAAAAACCAGTCGTAGTTGAACGAGTGGGTCTTCAACGACTCCTCAAAGATCTTCGTCGCCCTCAGAATGGTCGCGTCGTGGCGCAATACGTTTAAGTATGACTCGTTCGTCTTGAACAGTTCAAAGTTTTCCTTGATCAGCTCACGGCGCGCGATTCGATGGTTGTACATGCGGATTAAGAGGTTCTCGGCCGACGAGGGATCTCGCCGCACCGCCTCTATCAAAACCGCAAGAGCGCCGGGGCAATCTTTTACTTGCACTTTTAATTCTTGCAATGTGTCAAGGAGAAGTTGGAGGCGTTCTATTGCCAAATCTGGTTCGGCCGCAACAGTGGTCAGGAGTAACGCAGGCAGGCGTTCACGGATCGCACGCTTTTCTACTGCACTCAACTTGTACTCGGAGAAATTTGAGAAATTGTCAAAGAAGGCTGCACGCAAAGGCTGGGGACAGTCCACACCAGACAATAAGACCTTGATTACGGCGGCGTGCATTCCCTCACGACATGTTACAGGCGAAGTGCCATCAAGTCCCAAACCACGGGCGAAGTCAAGCAAGAGACTCCAGGCGGTTGATGTTAAACGCCAAACGCAAGCGCGCACTACGAAACTCCGTACAACTGTTGCGCGCAAGTTACTCGATTCGTTGTTATACTGTTCCGAAAGCAAGCGCAACAGCCTCTCCACTTGCTCCATATTCTCGCCACATTTGCTCACTAAAACGAGCATCATGAACTCCCTGTTCTTCACAGAGCTTTCAGCCCTCAGCAACTTCTGAAGCTCAAACAGCGTACGGTCGAAGCCGTGAAAGCGATAACGGTCGAACAGCTCGTCGAGGAGTGTCTTCCGGCACACGATGGGGCACGCCATGCAATTCTCTGCACGGAGACACATTTTCCTTTTTTTAATGCATCGCTTTAATATCTTTTGATCATAGAAGAATAATTGCGGATAGGTGATGTCGTCGAAGACGGTCTCCGACGTCCGCATCTTCGGTCTTCTGGGTGTTGGATATGGCCAATCTGTGACGGTGGCGCCTATTTCCTTGTCCACGAACACCCGCTTCTTGAATGCGGGCCTCTCATCGGCTTTTATCTTTTTAATGAAAGGTTCCACGTTTTTGTAGGAGAACCAATTGCTTAAGTATTCTGCCCGCGCTAAACGCAACACTAGATCTTTGGCTTCGTCGTTATTTAGATATTTAGCCACTGTTTCTTTATGTAGTATCCGCGCCGCATACAACTCAGGCTTGTTTGAAAACCTCTCTTTGTGCTTACTCATTATATAATCTGTGATACCCACTGGTAAAGATTTGTATTCGTAGTAATAAAACTTCTCAATTACGTTGAAATATATCTCAGGTTCTACTTTCAAAACGTATTTGCAGCAATCGAGGTATTGATTTTCATTTTTCAAAAAACCTTCCATAGCTGCTGAATTTTCGATGAAATTGTCATAATATAGTTTGAGCAGTTTTGGGCAACACTCGCAAAGGATCTTTAGATGTTTAGGTGTTACTTTATCTATAATGTTTAAAAATTCAGCCATTATAAACTCAGGTGTGCAGTGGTAGAGGAATTTAATTTTCATACAAAAATCGGAACTGTAATATTTATAAAACTCTTGACATCGTTTAGCATCTTTCAGATTGTTCTGTATCCAGTGTTTCATTTTATTAACTGCCGGTGTTATCATATAAGGGTACAGTTGCTTTTCTAAATAATAAGGGTTAATAATGTCTTGGTATTCGGCTTGTAAAATCCAAGTGCATTTTAGAGCTTTGCTGATGTACAGCATATTCTCATCCTTGAGAACGTTCACAATAAAGTCTACATCCCGGTGTTTCGATGCAAGCTCAATTTTAAACAACTTATCTATGGGTGAAGATTCCGGTAAATGCAAAATATGTTGCGGTGCTTGCTGCTGCCAAGCATTTCTGACCAGGGAATTGAAATGACGATGCCTTTCGCCCAAATTGCTCCCACACAAAGTTATTGGTATCATTTGTGTCATCTGGAAAGGTAAGACGATGTATGAAAAATATTAGCATCAACAAAGAAAAAGACTTGATATAATTTGCTTCTATTTAAATGTTTTACAAGAATAAACGTGTTGCAAAAATTTTGAATCAAAATAAGAGAGAGGAAACAATCGCGAATAACAGTTAAATAATTGCTAAATTACTGCAACAGGCGTTTAGAAATCGCAACTCGTGAAGATTTATTTTTCGCAAAAAAACTTCACGCAAAATCCGTTTAAACGAAAATACCCTAATAATGTTATTGTACGCTAATTAAGTACATAGTTGTAAAAAAAATACTAATTATTTTCCATCAAACATCAGTTGTTAGGCATAGAAAATAGGTATTTATAAAATAGTATCTGCACCCTATTTCAAATAAAAAGATTTTTGGGAATGTTACCTCAACAACAGCCTAATTTATGAAAGAACATAACATATCAAGGGGTCTGAGAAAGAATTTACTGTTACTTACTTTGTTATTTATAATAAATGTTTACTATTCATAATAAAGTCAAATACATTACACGCGGGAGAGGTATTTTTACCGTTGATATAATATGATGGTTATTGTCTGGTAAAGTTAATAATGGTTATATTCGTATTTTGTTTCTCCAATAATCCTCATATCAGTGGCCACTGCCTCATATTATTTCTGCCTGCGGTAACTAATAAACAATTAGTCGCGATGCCCCTCATCTGTTCAACCCCAACAACACAACCCCATAATCTGATTAACGTCGAATATAACCTGTACGCAACCGTTTTTAGTCCACAATTTTGGACAAACTCTAGTGCAAAGGGTTAATTCAATTTGAAGTAACCCTTTGCACTAGAGCTTGTGTGAGCGGCAGAGATAGGGTCTCCGATTGATTTGAAGTGTCAACTCGAGCGGCGTTCGCTTTGGATGGCCTTACATTGATTTCCGGCGAAATATACCACGAAACAAACCACATATAAATGGATAAACTGGGTAAATTTCATTATTTGTATACGCTTGTTTGTTTATTAACGTTTTTAAAGTGCCTGTAAAATGTTTACCTAATTTGGCCGAAATCGTCTCGAGTTGATAGTACGCATAAGCGAAAAAGGCCTCAAGTACAAAGGGTTAATAGAAAGTAACTCGAAAACTGACAGCCGACGTCATGCATAAAATGCGTTACAATCTGACTCCGTCCTGTAATGATATCCGTGATGAATTTCGAGGAAATCTACAAGGAAATATACAAATTTCAGAACAACAAAACGAAAAGCCGGTGTTCACGAGAAGAAAGGAAGACATTTATAAAACGCATCTCTCAAGGTTACATCGAGAAGTCAAGAGAAGGTAAAAAATTACAAGGCAAGCATAATACTAATGCTTTTTTTATTGATTTGGCTGCCAAACGACTAAGCGGCTCACCTGATGGTATGTGATCACCGCCGCCCATGGACATTTGCAGCATTACAGAACTAGCGAATGCGTTGCCAGCCTTTAAGGAGAGGACTTTTGATAGAGGGAGGGAAAAGGAGAGAGGGAGCAAAAGGGGGGATGGAGGAAGAGGTAGTGGAGTAAGAGAGGGAAGCGGATGGGGCACCGGCCACCTCACTGACCAGACGAAACGAGGAAGCAAAAACACTTCCACTTTACACCGATTTTTTGTAAGGTCTTGAGACATGCTCTTTAGCGATTTACTGACTACTTAATTGAACTATGCAAATTTGATTTGATTTTGAGGGCACATTTCAAAGAGAACGCTGAGGCGGCCTAATTAAGATATGCGAGCACCGAGAACGGAGGTAGAGGCACGCAGCTTCTCCTGCTGTTGAATGGTCCGGCCCGAACCTAAACTTGCTCGAATAATTATCACAGCAAATCGGCGTAAAATGGAAGTTTTTTGCTTCCGCGGTTCGTCCAGTGAGTGAGGTGACCGGCGGCTCACCCCCTGCCACTTTTTGGGAGAGCCCAAAAAGTCCCACCCTAAAGGTTGACAACGCATTTACAAGTCATCTATTTGCAAAAGTCCATGGGCAGCGGTGATCACTTACCATAAAATGAGCCGCTTGTTCGTTTTCCTCCTACTTCATAAAAAAAAACTTTCGAACAACTCCGTTCTGTCCAGAGTCAACATTAATTTTTGACATTGGCTAAAGAATATAATTTACTATATAGAAATTTTCAATTAGATTACTCTAGCTGTGGCTTCACGCCAAAAACATTCAATACGAGAGAGAGAGTGTCGCAACACATCGCATAAAACGCACGAAACACGTCTAAGAAATATTTGACAAATCATATGTGCCTAAAATCGCACACGACAACGCGTACGCATCTCTGTATATTGCCACGTAATAGATTTTTTTTGTGAATATTGCGTCAGTGCAAACCCATGGTAATGCGCAATTAAAAATCGTAGACATTTGCTAAATTGCAACTAGTACAATTGTTCAAAAAGTTCGGTAAATATATCCTAAAATGTCCCATTACAGTACAAATTGTTTATATAATTAGTATTAGTAATTAAGTATTCAACATAAAAAAACAATTAACCAATTAATAATATAATGGTTTTTATATGACTAACGCTGAAAACAATTTCGCGATTTGATTATATTTTATTGTTAAAGTTTCAATCGTAACGAGAAAATTGAGTCTAAAAGCGGCCTTTTTAGTCCAGCTTTCAGACTTAGAATTATTTTTAGATGTGCAGTAATTTTATATCAACGCAGTCTGGTCCAGACGTATTTTGTATTACAAAAATCAATGTTTTGCTAATACTACCGTATAAAACAGTAACTAAACCACATAAAATATTAAATAATAGTAAATTAGGTACATACCACTTCAATATTTCCTTTATAGTTGTTATTACATGCGTATAACAATAAATATAAATGAAAGTAAAAGCGTAATGAAAATTGAAATTATAAAGGTCATAGACGTAGACAAGATACAAATATTCCTTAAACAAATAAACTTATAACATGAGAATCTGCATTCCCCTAAACTATGACTAACAAAAACTAAACTGAGAATAACATTGCAGCTGACTGATAAATTCATTGATTCTTTTTACGCATTAGTCTGTTATACAATTACAACATTTTAATGATTTCGTTTTTGGTTCTTTCGAGCATTTAATTTTGAGAGCATTTTATGTTAGAATACTTTGAATATTATCTATTGTAACTGTAAGCTTTTACGTGATTAGGATAGAAAAGCAATTTTTTGTAGCACTATCCTGTGTAACAGAATTGTTCTGTTACTTTTTTTAACCGCCGGTGTCATAACAAATATTGTTTTCAACTTTGCAACTTAAGCGATATTATGAATAAAATGATGTATTCTGGTGATATTATAACTATGTCTGCTTTAAAATTCGTCTGTGGCGAAAACGAACACATATGCAGGTTATGTTTTGCAGTTACGGAAAAGCGAGAAGTATCAATAGAAGACAGTGTACGGGTGAAAAGATCTTACTACGACGAGACAGTAACTTTTATTACAATGTTCCGTGATCTTGGTGTATGTTCCTTATAACCTAAGTAACTATTTTGAAAAAAAAAAGTTTGGGATATATCAATAAAATCATATAAATTCTGATGCTAAATGGGCCGGCTCGAATTGGGTAAGTACCACGACCAGCGAATCAGCGTAAAATGGAAGTATTTGTGCTTCCGCATTTTGTCCGGTGAGTGAAGTGGCCAGGCTCCCCCACATCCTCTCCTCCAATAGGTTAGATATAAATAATTTTTAAATTTTGCTTTAAAAAATGTTTTCATCAGTCTGTTTGTTACAGATGTCAATAGAACCATTGCTGCCTGGAGTTATATGTATTTCTTGTGCAACACTCACTATAAATTCCTATTTGTTCCAAAAATTATGTATTTATTCAAACAACAAATGGATTGAAGTTTTAGATCAACTTAATCAAAGCCTTGTACATTATGATAGTATGGGAGATAATATTAAAAGTGTTTTTCTTATGGTTAACAACACAGACAGTTTAATGTTTACCAGTAAAAAGAGTTATTCAAGTAAGAACAAGAAAATGGTCTTAAACAAAATTAAAGAAATTATGAAAGGTAAACAAAAGTATATTAAAGTGAAAGAAATGGTAATGGACGCTATATGTGAGGAATGTGGTGAACAATTCAATTCCAGTCTACTCCTTATCAAGCATATGAAGAAACACACAAAATTTAGAAATCCCTGTAAGAAATGCCCTAAAATATTTTCAACTTCGCTGCAGTTGGAAGAACATGAAGAACGCATTCATTGTCCAAAACATTTACAGTGTACTAAGTGCACAAAAAGATTTAGCACAGAGAAAATGTTGAAAGTACACATTAGAATGTACCATATAACAGCAACATGTAAACAATGCCACATTCAGTTCCCATCGAAGAAAGCTTTAAGAGCTCACATGGACAAACATGAGGTGCGTAGATGTCCACGCTGCAATAAGAATTTTAATAACAAATATACATTCAAGTTCCATTTAAAAGTGTGTGGAAATCCTGATGACAAACAGCCAAGTTTCTTTTGTGATCTATGCAAAAAGGGTTATGTACGTAAAAATGGTTTGAGGACTCATTTGAAAACTGACCACGGATTTGGTAATGTGCTTTCCTGCAATTGGTGCAATAAGAAATTTGATGCAGTTAGCAGATTAAAGAATCATATAGTTAAGCATACTAGGGAAAGAAATTTTATCTGCAATCAGTGTGGTGGGAAATTCGTCACACAGGCAGCATTAGTATATCATACTCGGCTTCATACTGGTGAACGACCGTTTCCCTGTGACTTGTGTGACGAAAGCTTCCTATCGGCATCTAGACGAATGGAACACAAAAGGCGAAAACATTTTGCACCAACACAGGAATGTCACGTTTGTCATGTTAAATTTGTTACGGGCCACCAACTACGGAAACATGTACAAAGGCACTCCAATCCACACAGTAAATTGTATGTGCCTCTCAAGGTACAAAGGTTCACTACATTATTTAATGATAGTAAAGATGTACATTGACTAATTGTTTTATTTATGTTTATGCAGTCAATTAAATTTATATGTAACCTTGAAGAATTTACTCCCTAATTGTTGTGGAAGCAAAAGCCTTTAAAAATATATTTATTTATTTACAAATGCTAACTTAATAAAATTAAGCTCATTTCCACTAGTATGAACAGTAATTATGTTAAATCCATTATAGTATAACATTATATACAATTCAAGTTTACATTATTGCTTATTCATAAAAAAATTAACAAAAAATATGTCCACTCATTTCTCATACTCGATTTGAAAAGTTCTCATGTTCTGTTCACCTGGCATATTTGGGGGTATCATGTTCCTGCCGTAATACAATTTGCTTGAGGGATCATGGTGTCTACTTATATGTTGTTTTAAAAAGTAAGATGTTACAAACTTTCGGGGGCAAATGTCACACATGAGAGTGGGTCCAACATGCTTGAATTTAATGTGTTCTGCCCTAGCTGAGGCATTCACAAATCTTTCGTTGCAGATCTTGCAGCTGTATGGCTTCTCTCCAGTGTGTCTTCTTGTATGGTATAGTAAAGCCTCCTTCGTGACAAACCTACTTCCGCAAAGGTCACAGATAAAGTTTTTCTCGCCAGTATGTTTGATCATGTGATTTTTTAAGTAACTAGGAGCTGTAAAGTGCTTCCCACATTCTTTACATATATGAGGCTTAGCATTACCATGAACAAATCTATTGTGTACCCTTAAACCGCCAGGGGTGCTGTAACCTTTTGAACATTTCCCACAAGTGAAAATCTTTTTATTGCTGCTCCTCGTTGGGTGAGGATCTATAAGATCTTTCAGGCAAAGCTTTACATGTTTTACATAGAAGTCTTTAGTTGTGTACATTTTTCCACATTTTGGGCAAGCATGTTTGGAATTGTGTTTTTCTTCATGTATTCTGAGTTTATCTAAACCATGGCAAGACTTGCCACATTCCTTGCAAACAATGAGATTGTGCATTCTTTCTCGATGATCCTGCAGAGCATCTTTAGTGTTTCGGTACTGAGGACACTCAGGGCATTTATATTTGTGCTCATCACTTTCATGCAAATCTAATTCAGATTCACTAAAAAATGTATCATAACATTTTTCACATGTAAAACTATCATGGTTAGATAGATTATGAGCCTTGAGGTTAAAATAATCATCAAATAATTTATTGCACTTATAGCATACAATTTCCCTTTGTTTGATGCCTTGGTTATTTTTTCTCATGCTATGTTCATTTTTCATCCAAACTAGTTTCGGATAATTTTCTTCAACAATTATATACAAGGCTCTCTCTTTAATGTTTGTATCTAAACCTACATTTAATGCGCTTGATAAGTTGCTAAATACTTTATTTACCAATTCTGTAGACTTCTGGCATCTTTCTATAAATCTTACTGTTTCAAGAACTTTGTCTACACATTCTGTACACACCGCATCAATGCCTGGAATTCCATCTCCCAACTGAAAGCAAATTAATTTTTATTGCTACTTATCATTATAAATACTAATATATTATATTAATTTAAACTTACTAGATCTCCGAATAATCTTATGAGAATGTCATTAAGTGGTTGAAATATCCCATTATTTGGATCTAAAGACACAGGATCATTAAAGCGTACGTACTGAGTTTGAATTAGAGTTAGACATAACCTGCAATGGCTATACCGATTTCCAGCTACAACATTCGTAACCAGTGTGCTTAAATCTACATTATCAGTCATTTTTATTGCAGGAACTTCAAAAATCACAGTTTTAATATTGGTCTCTCTAGCTCAAAAACTCAAAATAACCGCGGGCTTTGGCACTTTTTCGTTCAAGAATCTTTACTTAAATGTAAATGAATGACAGAACAAAATGGCGTAATGTTATCGAGACATGTGTTACTTTATTAAACAATTACAAAAACTTTAATTAAACAGTTTTTGGTTTTATAATAACCTCTAGAAATTTATTTAACATTTTTATGTTGAATGGTTAAATAAATAACCGTTTTTTAATACAAACACGCATGAAACCCATAGATAACAATTCGCCATTATCTTTTTAATATAAAATTGTAACTGTCATCTTCTACTTGAGCATAAACAATATTGTTTGTATTTTGTAACTTCTAACAACTATGACATTTAAAAATAAAGTTTTACATAAGTTATTATTTAGACGGAATGATTTTTGCTGTCTTTGTTTTAATCCCTTAATCAAAGATGATTATGTTGAAATAGACGACGGAATTATCTATAATGGAGATACGATTAATATGGCAGATATGATTAAATTTGTTGTGCCTACAGAAGTAAGCTTCTTTTATTATTATTTGATAATTCAGGCTTTTAATTATGGTTAAATCTTGACTCAATGTTTCAAAATACGCTCTAAATGACGACACTGAAGGCACTGTGCATTTTATGACGTTATAGAGAGTTGTCGTTAAATGAAGATAAGAAAAATCAGTATTAGAAAAAGAAAAAGTTTACTTCAGGCTAGTGTTTATAATTACATAAAAACATCATAGTTACATGGAGTTTACACTGTATTTAGTTATTTATTTGCTTCATACAAGTAATTATTTTTTATATTTTATAGATCCCACTGAACATTGCAACAAATGGAATTTGTACTAAATGTTCAGAACAGATCATAACTAGCTACAAATTCATCAAAATGAGCACAGAAAACTGGGAAATTATTAGTAATACAATAGAAACTTTGAGTGCTTGCTTAGAGCATAATATAAATAAAAATTCTCAAAGATTATTTGTAACCTTAGATATCAAACAATTTCAAAGTAAAAAGCATTATGATAAAAAAAGGATATTCAATGCAAATAAATTAGTGTATGAAGAAACTCGAGCAACTCTAGATAGCAGTAAATTGAGTAATTGCTTTAACCTTGAAAATTTTTCAAGAGATAGTGAGGTACCCCAAAAGAATGAATTTAGTACACTTAATAGGGTAAAGTTAAGAAAAACCAAGTGCAGTCAAATGAATTCTCCTTCAATCTCTGAAATGTTGTATGACAAAAATGATAAGAAAAATTTCAAATGCAAGATTTGTTTTCACATTTATCCAACATTGTCCAACTTGAAACAACATTTTGTAAGAGTGCATGCTCCAAAGATTTTTAAATGTCCAGATTGTCAAAGAGGATATGGCTCTGCATGGATTCTTGAACAACACAGATATGAAAGTCATTCTAATTTGGTATGCAGTCATTGTGGTAAAAAGTATAATAATAGGCACTCCTTAAAAGTTCATGAAATGGGGCACAAAATGAAGTGGGCCTGTCAAGGTTGTGGAAGAAACTATAAACAAAAATCAACATACAATAAACATGTTAGACTTGGAGAGTGCAATCGGCCAAGAATGTCCTCATCAGAAGCAAGATATACATGTGACATGTGTGGGAAGAAATTTTGCCAAAAGGCATCTCTAAGGGTACACATCACTTTTGAACATGGGAACGGAAAGGCATACGAATGTATGTGGTGTCAGAAAAAATTCTATGCCAAAAGTAAACTTAACGCTCACATTGTGAAACATACAAAAGACAAAAACTTCTCATGTCTACAATGCGGAGGCAAGTTTGTGACGAAGGAATCACTCCTTTACCATAGCCGTATCCATACTGGATATAGGCCTTACAAATGTGATTTCTGTGATGAAAGATTCTTATCAGCATCGCGCAGATTGGAGCATGTCAAGAGAAAGCACAATGTCGGAGTCCATGAATGTGAAATTTGTCACTCTAAGTTCAAATTAAAATCTTGCTTATTAAAACACCAGAAAAAACATTTTAATCCAGTAAATGATGAATGTGATGGCACTTGATAATTTTTATATATATAAAGGGTAGTTAATTCTGTGATATGATTCAGAATAAATATATAATTTAACAAAAGAAAAAACTAGACTATTCAATTTATTTCTTATTATTTTATTTTATGTTTATATTTCTATTTTATAGTAAGAACTTAGAAGTCAGAAGACATTTCAATGTATGCCTGATTGTAAGGCAAATCACATACCAACTACTTACTGCTCAGAGGAATTGTTTGGATTAATATAGGCTGCTGAATTCTGCCACCGCGCTCCGCGGCAAACCACAGCATACCATCCATACCATCTGGATGATTGGCATTCCACCACCGTGCGGTTTTCGCGTAGCTTTCTGACACGTACCGCAAAATTGTGGAATCGGTTGGCGCCAACGGTATTTCCGGACCGATACGACTTAAGGTAAAATGCAAATGTGACACATTTGCAAGTCTTTTGATGTTGCGGATGTCCATAGGAGGCGGTGATCGCTTGCGTGAGCCGCTTACTTGTTTGTCTCCTAATCCAATAAAAATAATAACCAACTTACAGATAAGCACAATATCTTGGTAAAATTCTACCACCACTGTGAGGAAGTTCACCATATTATATTGTTTGGTTAAACACCTACATCTTTATATGGGTTCATTATTGTATCATTTCTCATATTATTGAAAAATAGCCTTTAATATAGCTCCTATTTAACCAAATTTTTACAAGTAGTATACACCTGAGACCTCCACGTTTGGCGAGATGCTAAGCTATTAGCTTCGACGTTCTAGTGTGGATTCGATTTCCATCCGGGGCAAATATTTGTATAAGCTACAGATAATTGTTCTGGATCTGGGCGTTTGTCCGTGTGAAATTTATGCACGTAAAATATCCTTATAAAACAAAATATTCCTGTCGTAGGGCAGCGTTTGAAGTTGCATTTTTAAAAGAGCTTAATTTTATAGCCCAAGATTAAAAACTATGGAATTAAAGATATTTACCTCCTTGGCCTATGTAAGAGTATATATGATGTATTGAAGGGAGGCCCAAAGCAATATTTAAATGGTGATCTTCACCACCATCTTTTATAGTTGCAAGATGGAAAATACGACTGAGGGGGAGGGGGAGGCACGACGAGATCCAAGATCCCCTCGGAAGGAGGTTTGAATCTGCTTGAATAACAATCGAGAGGGAACCTACGACAATTACTACATGACATAAATGGTTCAAAAGCGACCGGACACATGACGATATCGTGTGTTGACTGCGAATCTGGGACCTCACGTTCGCCGGCGGACGCGCTTTAACGGGTTCATGTTAATTAGTGAAAGTGTTGGGTGAAACGAAGTCATCCAAATGGCACTTGCACCACCGCTGTTAAGTGGCGGTAGCATGTCTTCATGGGATCTATGAACGGGTTATAAGTTATTCAATCGTTTATTTATATATAATTCATTACGTATGTAATAACAAGCGCCTGTTGCGAGACGAAGGAATTTATTTTGCACCACTTGATGTGGTTTTAAGTGAGCTTCGGGAATGTGTGCAAAGCATACGTTTGAACAAGTCGTTAATATTTACATTTAGGCGGAATTTTGCTATAAGCATGTGCAAGGGGTGCTGGGCAGGACATAAAAACTTCGCCTTATTAGCTATAGTTCTTATATGGCTTTTGAATGTTAGAAGGTTGATTAAGGTAAGGGCATGGAATAAAGTAACCGAATAGTTTCACAGGACGGAGTTTTTTTCTTTTTATAGGTGTTAAATCTACAGTTGAAAAGGATCGACTTGCTTTTTTCGGGGTTTACAGATGTAAGGAGGATAGATATCCTCCAGTTCCTGAACCATTCGCCAAGAGTGGTGAATGCGGACTGGAGGCGGATGCGTATCTGAGCTCTGCTGCGATCAGTCGCGTACAAAGCAGTATCGTCGGCGTATAGAGCCAACTCGACCTTAGGTGTTTCTGGGATATCACTAGAATATTAGGAGAAGAGAGTCACTGAGAGTACTGATCCGATAGCTCTCAAGAATCGGGGACAAGAAAAGGAATTCTTGACTTTGAACTGAAATCAACGGTTTGACAGGTAGGCTCGCATGGTGTGTACGAGTCTGTCTGGTAATTCTTAGGAGTATAACTTGTATATTAAGCCCCTATGCCGAACTTTATAAAAGTCTTTTGCGGCATCAAAGAGGAGTAATCCTAAATGAGCTTGGCGATTTTAGAGTATGTGCTCCTTGGTGCGGTGCACTTGGAGGGCACTAGAGTTTTCGGTTCTTAAGCCGAATTGCTCGTTTGGAACTAGATTTAGGTTTTGAATGCATATTATAATCCGGGCCATGATAATGCATTCACAGATTTTTCCCATAGAACTGAGGAGACCGACGGGCCTGTAGTTTGATGCTATGTCTCTGGACTTACTTGGTTTAGGGATTTCGAAGAATTTTGCTTCTTTCCACACATCTGAGAAGGTGCAACCGTCAAAGAGAGAACCGAAATTTGGCCACAAAAAGGCATATGATGTGAGCAGGTACATTACCGGCTAAGCTACTACCGGCTCGGAATGCAGTTCTGTTGAGAAGAGCCGGCGAGAAACTCAACAGTTGCTCTTTTAAAACACCGTTACAATATATTAAGTATATTAAACTTACCCACCTATTATATTTAAGTTAGATCCTTACGAGACATGCCAATTCCGAAGAACCCTGCATAACCTAAATGAAGAATAATAAGAATAACCCTGGTCATACACTTAGCAACGATAATGAATGAATTTTAAAATGTTTCAGAAAATAAAACATCACAAATCGTTGATAAAGTTGGATATGGAATTTAATATCAAGCTTATTCAAATAAAATTCTGCTACGAGAATTTGAAATAACATTTATGTCTGAAGTATTTGCTGAAGTTTTACTTAAATTCCAGTCTACGCAGTGCTATATTATACAGATATTTTTAAAAGGTATCCCTATTGCATGACCTTAAACAGTTATCGTTAAAGATAATTTAGGTTCTCGAGGTGCGTTATCGAATGTCCGTTGACCCAGTTTAAGCGGGTAGCGTCGTTTTAGGAAATGTTTCAGCCAATTGGAGACCCGGCCCCTTACGGAGGGGAAGTGTAATTAAATTGTTACGTATAAGGCGACATTTTTATTAAAACCTATGGGGAATTTGTTTTTCATTAAATAAATGATCTTTCCATCTTCCTTAGTAATCGTCTTATGCCAACATTTTGAAAAAGGATATAGTGAACTTGACCGTGATGTCACTATTAAATAGTTTTAACTTTAACATTCCAAATCACCCTAAATTCAGTTTTAGGGTGATTTGAAATATTTGCTCTCATGATATGACCATATCAAAACCTTACCCAGGTCTATACATATATCTCTCAGCCCATGTTCACCGGCTGATGGTAAAAAATTCTTTTAATGGTATAACAAATATCAGCAGATCTGAATTGGTACTTTGAGGTTTTTCATCAACAGCGTAAAACAGCGGATTCGATTTTGTTCCCAATACGAGTTGCCAGGCGACGCAGTAGGAAATCGACTATTTCATATTCTAGCCGCGGCCGCTCTCCCGTAGTTGTAGATTGGGACGGAAGAACGGGGCTTTGTGTAACTTAATTATCGACAGAAACGAATCCGCCAATGAGGATGGATGGTTCCGTCTTTGGTACGTGTAATTGCAGTATTTCCTTTGCTAAGCCCGGAGCGAAGAATGGAAGAGGAGAGGAAAATCAAAGGTTGACTACTTTGATTACGAGAGAAAATAAAGGATATGAAGTTTGGAGTGAAGGCTTTGGTTCTGAATCGGAATATCGAATTCCCTCCTATATCGCAGTCCCGATGACATAGAGTAACGAGTTCTGTCTTCACTCTGTTCTGTTCTGTGTTCGCGAACAAAAATTAATAACAGTATGCTCCCTCGTAGGTGGATAATAAAACCACGTGTCGCTGCATGAATGTCGCAATAGTATAAGTGGTTATCACGCCAATTGCAATCCCGCGCTATGTTTTAGTTTCAATCCCCAAAAGGAAACAAACATTTGTTTGATCCACGGAAAGATAAGAAACCCTGTCCCCTCCACTTACCTCTTTCTCACTCCTTCTGCCTCCCTGTGACAAAAATTCCCCTCCTTAAAGTTTGGCAACGCATTTTTTCGTACTGTAATGCTGCAAATGTCCATGGGCGGCGGCGATCACTTACCACCAGGTAGACCGCTTGCTCGTTTGTCAGCCTAAGCCACAAAAAAAATATTATTCCATAAAGTGGACGCATTTAGAAAAATAACTTCAACACATGTGTGTACATAAGTTACAGTGGTACAGCTAAGCAGGATCTTCTGCTGCTGAATAGGCTGGCTCGAACTGGATAAGTACCACAACCTCACAGAAAATCGACGATCAGTACTTACCGGTGGTCCCCACCCCTTCCTCCTCCTTCCGATAATACCCAACTTGAAGGCGGAAAACGCAGCGGTGATCAAGTAAGTCACTTCCGATAAAGAGAGCCGGCCGCCCGTTTACCTGATACCCCATAAAACTTTCAACGAAATGAAAAAAGAAGCGAATATAAAAGATTATATAAAAGATAATACACTGAAATTTTATTCAGCTATTGTATTGTTACACCTGCCTTACTGTCAATTAGGGCATTAGCTGAACGCCGAAAGGTTCCATTGAAACACCAATAGCGACCGATTATAAGTAATAATTTACGACGATAACTTTATTGCCTGTAACAAACTTGAGGAACTTTGAAACATAATACAATATGAGGTTTTATTCGAGCGATCGGTATATAATTAAGCCCTCGCATGATATCAGCGCTAACGTATTTTTCGCAGCGGCATCTGATATCGATTCTCTTCGACCGGCGGTCGGCTAATCGTTTTTACCCATCGGCGCATTATTAACTGGGACGTAATTAAGTTTGGCTCGATTTTAAACGGATTCCAGTGCACTTCCGCCAACAGAGCGCGGTGCAACCCTTTGATCGTGTGACGTCGTTAAATCGCAAATCCCGCCGCGATGCCGCCATCAGTTGACCTATGCAAAATAGTTACGGAGATCAAAGCCTGAATAGATTAATCACTAATCACTAGCGCGGCTAACCGTATCTCTCGACCGTTATTTTTCATTAAACGTCAGGGATACGCTTCGCTCGCCTCCCTTGCTTCAACCTTTCGACCTTGACCGAAATGAAGGTCAATATTTTTATTATATTATTCGATATTTTACTTTGATAGGTTGCGTGTCGAGTGTTTGATTGTAAGAACGCAAGCTCAAAAGGACACTGTCACGCGTGGTTTAAACTACTCGAGTTCGAGTTATCGGTAGAGTCCCCTTGAAGCACAGCCACGACATCGTAACAATCCCGCCAAACAATAATATGGCCACTATGCAAACATTATTGTGGTTCGGTTTAAGTGGGATGGTCGCTAGCGTAATTAGATAGATATATCATCCTAAAACTCAGTGCGAGGAACGAAGGGCCAAATAGATTCCATGTGATAGTGTTCCCTATGGACTGACGTCTACCGTCATAGGCTTACGGCTTCCCCGTTTCGTCACTTTACCTCCTCTTAACAAGTAGTTTTAAAAACTAAATTATACTCCATTTGAAAGGAATAAGTTTTTCTTTAGATATCTGACAATTGATTGTGTCAGCTACTAATTAAACTAAACAAATGTCGTCGGTCTATAATTTTCGATGTTGAATGATTTTTATAATAAATAACTAATTGAGCGCATTGACATTTCACATTTAAAATATCAATTTAAGATAATATAATTATACAGGCGCTGTAGAAATAAACTATTTTTTACAAGTTTTGTCGGAAAGTTATTCGTTCAATGCGACGGGAATTTACGT
Source organism: Eurytides lysithous rurik (assembly GCA_018247575.1). Lineage (NCBI taxonomy): Eukaryota > Metazoa > Arthropoda > Insecta > Lepidoptera > Papilionidae > Eurytides > Eurytides lysithous. Next base: position 18,992 of record DWHO01000539.1, read on the forward strand.
TACACAAAAATCTACTGATTCAAAGAAAATAATACTTGGAAATGTTCTAACTTTAAAAAAAAAAAAACCAATCGCGTTTCTTACTTATATTAACTATGACATTACTTTCAATATCAATTCAATTAAGCATTGCTCCGTTCCAAGGCGACTTTGAAAAATAGTATAGACGAATTATGAGATCCGACGCAGGGGGACTCGAAAAATAACCGATTTACTTAAAATAATTTATTAATTAAAACTTACAATTTAATTAACAAGCTAGTGGCCGCCTTCGAAGTGTGAAGAGAAGTGAGAGTTTGTCGTCGCGTAAGCTCAGTCTGCGAGCTTCGTATTGTAGAATCAGCGTTCCTATCATTGCGACATTTCTCGGGAGACATGCCTGCCGTCGGTACGTGGTACTAAGTCAGGGGATTCCATGGTACCGTGAGATATAACATTGCAACATTTATTGAGAGACATGCCTGCGCTCGGGACGGGGAA
>DWHO01000540.1:0-19463 GCA_018247575.1 Eurytides lysithous rurik
CCTCACTCACCGGACGAAATGCGGAAGCAAAAACACTTCCACTTCACGCCGATTTTCTGTGAGGTCGTGGTACTAACGTGGTACTAAACCCATCTTCCAACTAGAATAAAAACAAAGCGAAGAAACAAGCAAGTTCTTTGTAACACAGTGTTGTTCTGAGCAAATGTGTTGCTCACCGTCACAAGCACTTGCTCGTCTTGTTCTTTTTGTCTGCTAAAAATGTGTCAAGTATTTTATAACATAGTAATAATAATAATAGTAGTGATGTACTCCTCTAATCCAACTAAGATTCAACAACACGAAGTTATAGCCCTTCGCGGCATTCAAGCCCACGAATTCCAGTTTGTAAAGCGAGAGCAGTTAGTAGAAGCTAAATATATATATATTTAGTATGTAACTTATACTAGTACTTACTAGGCTTAGGCTACATTTATTATTATTTTTCTTTTCAAGAAATTGGCAGGGAAATCGAAGATATAAAAAAAATTTAAATCCACGAAAGTGAAGCCACGAAACACCTAGTGGGTGACATACAATATAGAATTCTGTTTTATATGGGCGTAGCCTGGGCGTTCTTTAAATAAAAGTGCAGGATCTTACTCTCAAATCAAATCAAAATATTATTCAAATAAGCTTTAACAAGCTTTTTTGAATCGTCATTCTTACATTATGTTCGTAAGCTGCTACCGGCTCGAAATACAGTTCTTTTAGTCTGCGACTATCTATGGCTGTGAGTGTTCGAGATTCAGAAAACAATTTCCATTTCCCTTTGGCGATACCAACTTCACTTACTCCAAGTTGTTGCCTTAGTTGATGGTACGGTCCTATCTCGTTTGAAATGGACCAACTTCTTGTACAGTGCGAAGTCGGAAGCGAAGATAAGATACGCGGGGCAACTTTCATTCGTTCGCATTGCAGGAACAAAAAGTATGAATCGAAAAAAAAATACTGTATTCCGTATTCGCACTTGCCGCTGTCGATCGTTCCAGAAAAATGTTCGATGTATTTTTCACAGTAAAAGGTAACTGAAAGAAATTGCCTTTTATTCGTTATTTATTATTATCATTAAAAACCTTTTGAATTATTCGTGTAGAAATCACAGTATTTTAAACTGCACGAATACAAAACTTCTTGGCTCTCTGCTTTTCGCTTAAAGTATTTGGATGGTTTACCGCTGTCATGTAACTTCGCTGGCCACATTTCACCTCAGACTGGAACCACACATTACTGCGTAGCGGTAGACACCTGGCAATGCAATCACTTAAATATATTGTCTTAATTATACTGTCAGTATATCGTGAAAACTGCAATACGAAAAATCCACTCGAGTACTAACAAAACTACATATATGTAGATAAATAAATATCGTTTAGGGATGAAGAAGAGACAAAACGAAATTTGGAAAAAATATTGGTAATTAAAAGCAATTACAAAAGGCGACTATCCTCTTAAACTAAAAAAGACTGTGATGGATGCATATATTCTCCCGACTGTCGACTATACGGCTGTTAAACATGGACGCACAGTACTAAATTCAAATCTGACTTAGTTGCTTGTCAGAAAGCATTGCAAAGAAGACTGCTTAAAATGAGGAAAATCCAAAAAATACGAAGCCAGATGATTAGAAACGAGACAAGGCTAATAAATTCTTAGCAATCTAGTCTCTCATTAAAGTGGCATCGGGCAGGTCGCTTAGCGCGATTCGAAGACAATGGATGGACGTTATTGACAACAGAGTTGAATGGACTGAATGGAAAAGGGGGCAAGGGACGACCAAAGAAAATGAGGAGTAACGACATCTGACTAGTGCCGGAAGAGATTGGATGTCAAAAGCAAAGAACAGAGAGAAATGGAATACGTATATGGAGGAGGCGTTTACCCAAATCGGGATTCCCCACAAAGAAGACGGAAAAAGTGAAAGTAATAATAATCTTATTGTACGTTAATTTTAAGGTTTGAAAATAGCAAAAATCCTTTATTATTAATTATTTGGCTTTATATATTGTGACAATTAGTCACCATCTTACAAATGCGCGAAGAGTAAATACCGAGTACAATTGTACATAACTCAATAACTATACTAATATGATGGGCATAAAAACTAAAGTCAAAATTGGCTAACTACAGTGATTTCTTGAGGAATAAACTAAAAAGAATGAACTATCACCAAACTAAAGTAGAAAGCAACATATGTCCCACTGCTGGGCACAGACCTCCAACGTACAGAGGGTCTAAGGCCACAATCAACGGCGTGGAGTGGATTGGCGGACTTCACATGTCTATAATATATCTTTCCTTTAACAATAGGAAGCAAAGAAGCAATCGGCTGCCATGCAAATGCGCTGCCGGCTTTTAAAATCTTAATTAACATTGAATTTAATTAATTTTCACGTCCGTCAATGATGTCCCGCGGCGTAATTTACGCTTTAATCAACACATTCACACACTCGATATTTCAATCAAAATTTCAACTTCGATTAACATCGTTAATTTAACAGCGTACACACTGGATTACAACATAATAATTTCAACCTCGGCTACGTCTCCAAAAGGTTAAAAAATCCTTTATGGGCTTGAGTATACGCATATAAAAATTCCACAAGATGTCCTGGATCTGCCATTTGAGCGTTTTAAAACTAAAATTAGAAATAATCTATTACATAAATATGATTATACTGTTCAAGTGGTGCTGGTAGACTAAATTGCGTGGTATATAGTTTATTGACTCGTATGTGGGATAGATATTATTGTATTAATGTAATACTGTAACGACGTTTTAAAAGAGCAACAGTTGAGTTTCACGCCGGCTCTTCTCAACAGAGTTGCATGCCGAGCCGGTGGTAGCTTCCTCATGAACTGAGATGTATGTAAAAATGACGATTCATAAGTGCTTGTAAAGGCCTATTTGAATAAAAATATTTTGATTTAAACCATTAGAACTCTATTTACATTCCGCCGCATATCGAATGCCGACAGGGGACTTTTTTCTACAAATTATTATAACATTTTTTTTTATTTAAACTATTACAACAACCAAAAAATACTGTAATTAGAATGGGCGGGCTTCATGCCAATTAAATAAATTATGTTTAAATATTTGGTGAAAATAGGAAAAGTAAAAACATAGTGTACACGAATTAATTTGAAAAAATAATACCTAAAATGTTTATCGTAGATGATGGATATCGATTATCATATATAAAATTTTCCAATTAATCCCTTTTATACTTATATATATATCCCGTTAGAATAATTGTAGAGGAGTTTAAATAAATAAATAATCGACGTATTGCTGACCACGATCCGACACTCACCATGGGCCATCTGGTGCGGGTTTAACCCCGATAGGGTTGAACTCCTTACCTCTAGAGAACCACCAGTTAGGCTGAGTATTGAAATAAGACCTAGGTCTATTCTATTTCCAATTCCAACAGCAGTGGTTTAAGATGATGAAGATGTTTACTACAAGGAACAAGTAATGTCATTTCTATAATTCTCGGTACGTTCCTTGGAAAGGTGGTTACAGTTGCGAGCACTGGGAGCTTGGCTTTTGCTATCAGCTCTTCACCTACTTTCCACCTGTAATCCAAGTGTCTTCCTTCAACCCACTTGAACACTACCGTAGGGCAGTTTAATATATAAGACGAAATAGTGTAGGTTCCTCTTTCCTTCCCCGTGGAGCCGTGGTTACCTCAAAAACTTTCGGGGGAGTCACTGAATTAAAGTTAATAACTGATACTCAATATTGTAAATGTCGAACCAGGAAAAAATATAATCAAAAGCCTCCGTTACGGCCCGAATTTTAAATGGAAATAACCATTGTGAATCGCAAATGGGATTGAAGCGGACAAAACAATTATTTCCATATTATCCAATGTTATTTGAAAACCAAATTAAAGAACAAACATTTCGAATACAAAATTGATCGTACACTGAGAAGATTCTTTTTGAAATCGAATAAAATTTGCAATTTGAGTTTGATCGAGTAATCGTAAATTATTTCAAACAAAAAAATTTGCCCTCAAGAATCAGAAGAAATAATATTCATAAACAATAAAGACGGCCGACAAAGCTAGTAACTAATAGTTAAGTTTTGTCGTGATATAACATTAAGTTTAAATAAGACCTTCGTGAATATTTTGGTCCTTACATTTGATATATAGGTATTTAATTGGGAACTCTTTTGCAACTTCTCCGACTAGTCAAGGAGGGATAATACTACAATAATACTTTAACGGTGGTAGAGCCACGCAGCTACTCCCACTGCTGAACGGGTCGGCTCGAACCGGATAAGTACCACGGCGTCACAGAAAATGGGCGTAAAGTGGAAGTGTTTTCTGCTTTCACGTTTCGTCCGGTGAGTTAGCTAACCGGTGGCCCATGCTCTTCCCGCTCCTTCTCTCTTTCTCACTTCGCTAGAGCTGCCTCCATCCTATCCACTTTCGCCCCTCTCACTCCTCCTCCTTCCCTCTTTCAAAAACTTAAAGTCCGGCAACGCATTTCCAAGTTGCCATGCTTCAAATGTCCATGGGCGGCGGTGATCACTTACCATCAGGTGAGTCGCTTGCTCGTTTGTCAGCCTAATCCATAAAAAAAATAAAATAAAATGTAAAATGCTTAACATCTAAATTAGTATTTCTCTTAAATAGTCCGCTTTGGCACTATACATTTTTAAGTTATTATGTGGCCTAGCAGAAATGTATAAGAATCACCGTGTTTCGGTTAAAACGTAAAGGGTATCCAGCTTAATTATTAGATAGAGATGTATTAAATTAGATACCCGTCTCGTCTTTTAGTTTTGTAAAAGAAGTCGAGTTAGAAAACGGCAGAGCAAAAAAAAATGGATTTACCGTAAAGAAAGTGATATCACCTTTTAGGGTGATTAAAGTTAACATTACTCGTGATATTTTTTTTACAAAAATTAACAACACCCAAGAAATTCAAGACATGACAAATAAGGTCTCTTATGTTACTCAGGTAAAAGTGTAAATTTAGACCTTAAGCTGACCTTCTGAGAGTTATTTATAAGTTGTGGTATTAGTTGTCACCAGTGGAACAGATATGACTTAGGATCCTTCAAGAAGTAATCATATTCCCACCTTAAAGATCGGCAACAATTTTGCAAGTCTTTTATTAGGAATTCCATGGACAGCGGTGATAGCGTACCATCAGCTGAACCACTAGCTCGCTTGCCTTCTAGTCCATAAAAAAGTTCTGTGACAAGCTGGTCTCTGTCCTGACTTTTGTGTGACGACGTGTTATAGTACAATAGCTTGCTCAGAACACGTTCCACCGTTTTCGGGACACATCTTAAGAATTGTCGGATATATTGTCATTGTCAAAATACACTTGAGTTTAGGAAGTCAAGGAAGCAGTTATATATAAGTTTTATTGGATGGTGTCACATTTACTTTCAGCCATGAGGGAGCTGACGGAGCACTATGAAGACCTGGTGTCACAGTTGGAACACGTGAACAACACACACCAGGCGATCTTGTCCTTTCAAGCGAATCTGAGTGATGAACTACGCGTAAGAGAGAAACGATATTTATCGGACACAGATGATTATTTTAAGAACGAACGGTGATGGGAACAGTTTACTCGCGTCTCGTCAAAAGTAGAATGAGTGAAAACAAGTATATGAGTAAAATTCTACGTTTTTGCAGAGACCTCATGGGGTCATGGCGGTGGCCAGCGTGTTGCCATGTTTAATTACTACTGAGTTGAGATTAAAGTGGTAATGTTGCCAGCATAATTGTTGGACATAGATATCAAAAGGTTATGAGTGGCACTGTGTTTATGCGCAATAGTGTTGCGTACCTTAGCCTACCTCCTTACCTCCAAGCGGACTACTACGTCTTGTCTTGTCTTTTTACCTTCTATAAAAAAAAACTAATCCCCATATTAATAGCATATGATTTAAGCACTCGTGCATCATACGTCTAAGTCCGGGCGCGAGAACCACAGGAATGGTAATAATAAAGGACACTGATTCTAGTCTAGTTTAATAAGATCGGTCTATCGTGAGAATGTTAAAATTATAACGAAACAGTTGCAAGTGGGGTAAACTTATTGTGTTTATAATGGTGGAATGCTGTCTTTTACAGAGTTTAGTGGAGAGTGTGGAGATGCTGCGGGATCAGAAGGCGGATCGTGATGAGATACAAGACGCCCTCAGGGATAAGGTGTTATTCCAACCATATCACTTACTGTACGAATGGTACCACTCTGATTGCCTTGTCAACAGCTATTGCCGTTCACGTCGATTGCTTGTTTCAATCCCCACACGGGGCAAAAACTTTAGTGATCGGGTGTACACGGACACAAATCTCCGTTGGTGTTAAGCCATACAATACTGGTATGTTGTTCAGAAGGCGAATAAAAAAATATGTTCCAATATTAAATAGTGTTCAGGTGCAGGCTTTAAGTGAGGATGTTTATATTGGGTTCTAATCCTGAAAACAGATTCAGGCGTATCATCATTCACCTGATAATTATGACATCTCGAATAGCATTGCGACTAAAACATTGGACTTTTTTTTTGGATTAGGCTGACAAAGGAGCAAGTGACTCACCTGATGGTAAATGATTACCGCCGCCCATAGATATTTGCAGCATTACAGAACTGGTAAATGCGTTGCCAGCCTTTAAGGGAGGAATTTTGGGGATGGGAGGAGGAAAGAACAAGCGAATGAGGGGGGGATGGAGTAAGTGGGAGGAAAAGGAGTGAGAGAGGGAGGAAGGGGAGGAGGAGATGGGCCACCGGCCACCTCATTTATGGGACGAAACACGGAAGCAATAACACTTCCACTTTACGCCAATTTTCTGAGGGCGTGGTACTTACTACCGGTACTACCGGTTCGAGCCAGCCCATTCAGCAGCGGGAACAGCTGCGTGGCTCTACTACCGTAAGACATTTTAGTTTAGTGTATTTCACATTTTTTTAATAATTACTTTAATTTAAAGATGGCAAGCAGAGCAGTTGGTTTATCTGATGTGACAGTGAGTAGTGATTTTTTAATACAATGTTGCCCATGAACTTAAGACACCCTTTGGTGAAGAGAAAGACGCCTAAATCAACATTTCTTTGTTAATTTACGTTTGTTCATACATAAAAAACCCCTCATAAACCTACCTCCATAGTAAGATAGAAATATTTTGTGTAAAAAATATACCTTATATAAAATCAACGAAGAGTATTTAATTCTACGCTGTGATGTTTATGACATAAACTTGAGGTTTGACTGAGAAAACATGATTGTTCGTTTACAGGCGGATATTTCCCGGTTATCAGGGTTGCTTACTGAGGAGCAATTTAAGGAAGCCCGCACCGAGCTGGAACAGCTGTTTGAAGGTTGCCACCAGAAGTTTAGAAAGCAGGACAAAGCGTGGATGGTTCGTAGCTTCATTTTATGTTAATGATATATTCTAATAAAGAATTATTGTAGTCGAACTTGTTTCTTTTTGGAATATACCATTAGGTTAGTTTTCAAACAGTGATTTTTATTCATAAGGTAAGACTGATTGTGTTTTTTTTTATAATGTTTTGTTGAACTTAGTAAGGGTTTATGTGTAAAAGAATTCCGTTGTAAGTGTACACCGGTAAGTTATGTTGATTTATATCAAAATTAAAATAATCTTTAAAGATTTAATCAAATGATGTATGATGTGGGGTTATAACATTAATTTATGTAGCATTACTTTTATTTTAATACTAAGTGAAACAAACGCTAAATGCGTGGTAGTTCTTCTTTGGAGAAACGGGCTAAAGGTTAAGCGCAATTTTTGCTCCAGTGCGCCATGGAGGACTTGATGGATACGGCGGCGATGAAGGTCGGACAGCTGGAGCTGGCTTCGGAGAGGGAGGCGCTGCAGGAGCAGCTGCGAGAGCTGCACGAGCACCTGCAGCGCTTGGAAGAGCAGCTGGGCGAGCCGAAGGTGCAGGCTTCGATTATATTGACCTAGAGACTGTCATTCTTTCGGTGGTAGCAGTATTTGAGAGATATTGCATTGCCGGTTGTTCTACCGCCAACCAGTAATGTATAAGCGGTACTGTGTTCGGAAGGGCATTGTGCTGACTAAACTACTAGACAGAGAGATATAACATCTTAAATCTCTAGGTGATGAACGCAATCCAGGACCAAACAAGTTCTGTGGGCACTATATGGTTATAGGCCGGCGCGTCGCTATATACCACCAGGCGTACTGCTCGACTCATCTCTTTATTTCTAAAAACAGTTGCTTATTCCCACAGTCCAGTTTACTGAGAAGATTTTTTGGGAAATAGTTCAAAACTGATCAGCTATGAAAGGGAGGCTTCATCAACCGAGACGTAACAACATAAAAGCTTTTCTGTATCGGTTAATGAGTACAGGGATCTTAAACTTTTGGTTCACTTCGAACTCTTGCAGTCACGAGTAGGAAAATTAAAGTAACGGCTAAAGACTATCATTGATAAAAAAAAGTCTGTTGTATGTTTGTTTGTGTACAGGCGGCGTTGCTCATGAGGCACCTGTGCAGTGGAGCGGTTTGTGGCTCTTGCGGTGCTCCAGCCTTGATGAAACCCGGCGAGGAGCCCATTCCACCTGCACTGCCGGCCTCTCTCCCCGCTCACCCCCTCCACCCGCCGCAACCCACTTCACTCGCGGCCTCTCCTCCCACTGCGTCCATCCCACCGGCACCTACCACTCCACAGCCCTGTATGACGACAATTGCAGAGAGAACGGTGGATGACGACACGTGAGATCCCTATATTATTTCTTCTTTATAATGCTTGCGCAAACATTTGGATACTATAACATCTTTCACACAGTTGGTTGATCTCCCCGTGATGTATTTGCACAAATAACAAAGCAAATTAAAAATCTTGTTAAAAATTGGACTTGTGATTTTATTTTTTTTATATATTATTTATTTTCATTGACTGATCCCTTCTCGTAAGCATCGTTGAATGGCGTTACCCGATATGTTGATATGTGATTTAACTTAAATCCCGGTATACGGTAAAATTTTTTGCGACAGAGAAAGAGAGTTATGAAAGACCAAGCGTAATCGACTACCATCATCGTCTTCTGTACAAAGTATTATTGTGTTCTCTTTTGCTGATCTCATTTCAATAAATGCTTAAATATATCGCAGTTCTTACATGAAGACGAGGCCAATTTTTCCGGCGATCGTTTAGCAAATTCACCTCGCGCAGGGATGCACTTTGTCAAACAGGCGTTTGTATTTTGATCCTACGTAACGTCCCTAGACGTAAGAAACGTAAGGGAGTTACGTAATATGACGTTCTAACGTCACGTAGTCATTTATAGTTCATACGATTCCCCATGTGGGAATCTAACCCACGATCCACGAAATCGAAGCGGATATCTTGGCGCAGTTGTCAGCGTCATCATAAATGATGGCCCGTGATGGACTTTTTTCAAAGTCAAAGTCAAAAAAGTCAAAGTCATATTTTTATTTCTAGTATAATTTATTTATGACTTTAAGCAGAGAGGTATTGCGACGGTGGTGTGGCGGTGCTCACACTGTGCAGGCGGCTGGACGGCAGCGCGCTCCCCACGTGGTCGCCGCCACAGCCCCTACTCGCCGCTACGACGGCGTCGGCACCGATGGCAAGGTCTCGTGACGTCACAGTTTTTGTCCCTTACATTCGTCCAGACCCTTGTGGTTGCCCATAACATCATAGAGCCTCAGTGTGTTGAACTGAACAGTTCCAAATGCTCGCTGTTTAGATATGGTGGCGTTATTTAAATACCAGATGATAGGCGCTACCCATCGACATTCGCAACATGATTTGCAAATGCGTTGTCAGCCTCTATGATGGAATTATTTTGAGGGAGGAAGGGCAAGGGAATGTTATGGAGCGTTCGGATGAAACGCGGAAGCATAAATAATTCCGCTTTATGCCGATTTTCTGTGGGGTCGTGGAACTTATCCGGTTCGAGCCGGTCCATTAAGCAGTGGGGGCAGCTGCGTGGTTCTACCACCGTAAATCGTCTGCTAATAACGGAGCAGTGTGATATGAAATCTTCTTGGCCTTCGTGGCGCATCAGCCAGATATTTTAGATGGCATATCTTGATGCCTTATAATAACGCTGGCAATATTGGTTTTTCAAATCGGAGTACAGTAGTGTTTACTCTGCATTACTGCTTGAAAGGCAGTGCAGCGGTGGGTCCTGGTTAGGTCCCAGGCGTCCTTTGCAAAGGAGTCCTGTAGGGCTCTTGCAGTTTATACGTCCATAGATATGCATATAGTCTATATGTATATAGACGTATATATCTACAAAGATTGTAATTAATTAGGAAATATTTAAATGCAGTTGTACCTGTTTGAAGAGGAGTTGCAGCCTTGCGTAGAATGCAATGCGCCGAAGTTATGCGACGGCGCAGGCGATGCTACATTTCAGGAACCTCCTGCATCAGACTAACTACTTGTCTTTTAAGAGGGCACTTTTTTATATGAGAGAAAATCTTCTAAAAATATGTTGTCTTCCAGAAGAGGAGAAGACAGTATTATGTGGAATTTTTACCCTCTAAAATTCCTTGAGGGCTATCTTTAGTTCTTTGAGAACCGATGCAAGAAGGCACTTAAGCAAAGCGATTTCAGGCTTATTGCCTCTAATGAATTAGTTTAAGCCCCTTATTTTAGTAAATTTTTAAATTGGGGGGTTTTATCCTTGACCTAGTATTGTATGAGACGCTTTTGTGTTTGACTGTTTGAATAAATTATTATTTTTTGGTTTGTTTTATTAAACGAGTATTTATTATGGCGTTTCGCTACATTCGATTTGGTTTTTATTTTTTTTTCTATATATTTTCCCTTTTTTGAAGTTGTCACGTGTTGGTTTACGTGACGTTCAAACGGAATGCATTTTTTTGTCGGTTGTCTTATAATATTAATTTTATTTTGTTTTGAAGCAGATAACAGATTAACAGAGCTTAAAAAAAAACCGGCAGAATAATAGAACATGACTATTCTGGCAAATGTAATACTGTTTGACAGTTTGTTTTTACATTATTACATTTATGTTTTCAAATATTTGCTGGTTAAGAACTGCCTGCCTGTGGAACTGTGTCGATATGTTTTTCCTCTTGTTAATATCATTTTTATCGTGAATAAAGAACAAAATATGGAGTCCGATAGCTCTTTTTAGTTTAAGCGGACTTCACAGAAGTACTTAATGCATTTAAAGTATGTGTTAACGACCGGCGTAAGCGCTTTATATTTTGAAAGACTTTAATTGGAAATATATCAGTAAAGGAACAGTTTGAGTAAAGCGATTGATTATTGTCTATTTTTAAATACTTCAATGCATTGATTGGATTTTTTTTTAATGAAAGCTAATATCCAATTACAATGGAAAACGATCCGTAAAGGTTCAGGATGTGGCGAAGATGAATGTACATGAAGTAACAAATATGTATATTTGTATGAATAAGTTATGTATCATTAGAACATTTAAAGTTCGTGAGAACTAAATTGAGTAAAATATTTTTTGACTTGTGTGCTGAAAGTGAATTGGACAATATATAAAATGAAAGTATTGAATTTCAGTTATAATATTTAATTTATAAAAATAAATAAATAATTTACATTTTCACAAAGCGTATTTACATCTTACAAGCGCTCTAGAATAATTTAAATAAATATTTGTTTTCGTTACAAATAAATTTTCATAGATTTTCTGAACAGTTGTTCAATAAATGTTGAATATAAATTTAGGAGTTTATAGTAGTAAGTTTTATAATAATTGTATATCTTTCCACTATCAGAAATCAATCAATGCAGTAAGCGCAGCTTTGACTTGCTACTGGTTACAAATTTGCGTAGAATGTTACATTGAAATATATGTATTTCTTAAAGTAAATAACTTATAAGTAACTAGTTTTAAGATTAAATACATAATACGTTTTTACAATTTCATCTTTGAAAACCGCTGTTGGAAATTAGTCGATATATTTAAGCATTTTTTTTAGAAATACGGAGAAAACTATGTTATTAGGATATATTTGTACTTAATTTAATGTTGTAAATGGTTAATTAATTTTTTTAAATAACAAATCATTTAGATATGTATTCGACGTTTATAATCTACGTACCATATTTTTAATAAAAAAACTATCTATCCTCTTTTCATTAAACAGCAAATATTGCTTACGCCCCAATAGACATCTCCTTTCGCTGTTTAAAAAAATCTTATAAGTACAGAATAAACATTTAATTCTAAAACAATACTAAATGTCAAAAACTATCTGCGCGCCCAATTTTATTTCATAGATACAAATATCAATAAAGCAGATAATCATTAAATTTTTGCTCTGTGAGCTTCTAAGTGTATCTGTCATAAATACTGCATGTACTTTTGGCCTCGGCACTAAAATAGCCAATAAAAGAAGAGTGTCATGTTAACCTCTAAATATAATAGTTTCTAGAATATACCCTTAGTTTGAATATTTAATTCATTGTATTGCTTCCCATATCTCGTGAGGAAGACCCTTTGGACAATTTCTTGAGAATTCCAAAATAATCTAGAACTGTCTAGTAATTTTGTCGATTTCTCGACTGGTCGTTGCGTTGAAAGTGTTAGGAGTCAGTGCCGGTCGCAGATGAAGCGGGAGCAGTCATGGTCGCGGCTGGCCGCCATCACATCGCCCAGCTGTTGCGCTACTGCTGACGCTCCATTGGCGTTACCACGGGAGATCCTGAAGAGGAATAGTGTTGCCACATTAAATTCTCAGTTGTCAGTGTCACAGTTCTAAGAAAGGTTTTCGATATTTTAAATTTTAATAAAAAATTAAAAATATTATTTTATCATTTTTAATTACTTGCAATTCGATGTACTTAAAATATAACATATTTTAGGCACATTTAATTTATTTTTGTATTATTATTATTTAATTTCAAATATTATGAAATTAAAATAGATATTTTTTTATTGCTATGCTTTCACGGTCACAAGTATGTTGTATGTATTGATGAAATGTGACATGCAATAAATGTTTGATGTAACATTTAACAATTTTGTCACAGTCTATTACAGACTAAGTTATACATTAACATCAGCTACACATCAGAAATATTGTGTCATTGTCGAGATCATTGTGCCCGTAATAAGCGTGTCAGTGTATTATTAATTTTGCATAACAATAACATTAAGAATATAGAGGGACATACGCTGGTTTTATGTAGGAAAAATGAAATTAATACAATAGATGAATACATAATTAAAAAAAAAATCGTTAAGTTTTTGATATTAACTAAGCGAATTTCAATTAGCCAATTATATTGACCAATTTTAATAAATAGATTATTTTATAAAAAAATATTATACGAGACATTAACTGACTAAATTTTAACATTTGCCCGCATATTTTCGTGCTGAATATTACAAGTGTTATGATGTTTATATAATATACAGATAATATATAATATGTGAGGCGGCCCCACCGCGCCACCGCAGTGGCAGAATGTGGTCGGAACACTTTCACCGGATGGCGCGTGCGCTGTCCGCTGTTGCGTAACCGTTTTTGGTAACAGTTATGACAGGAGTTTTGGCGGCAAGCTGTCTGAGGCGCTAATATCGATTATAAATGTTTGATTTACGACAATCGTTTATTAAATTATTCCGAAAAAAGTTTGCTGAATCGCTTATTTGTTGCATTATTATGTTTTTTTTATATATACGCCTTCACTATTTAATTAATATTTATATATTATATAATTATACATTAATTAAATAGTGAAGGAGTAATATTAAAAAAGAGAAAATACTTTTATATTATTCATAAGCAAATCCGATACTGACTATGAAAATATAGTAACGTTTAAAAATTAGAATAAACGCGCTAGCATCGTTAAATTTGTTATAAATAATAAAATATATATTTCTATAAGCATACATCTTTTTTTGGCTAAAGAATGACGATGTTTTACGCAAATATACATTACTGTTTCAACGTGGAAGCATAGCTTAATTATCGTTTGTATACCTTGTACTAGAGTTCCGAAATAGTTTTTGGATAAAGGACACACAAAAGATGCTAGTTTATTTGTATTTCCTTAACAGGCAAATTTAATTCAAGACTAGGAATATTTCTTACAATCGTTGTGGCCTTCATATACAACCTAATACCAACCTTGGTCCTGTGGAACCACATTTTGATTTGCTGCATTTTATCAACACATGTGCTTTGTCGGAAGCATATCATATGACCTTTTTAAAAAGCTAAAAGTATCAAATGAACATAACCGTTGAAAAGTGAAAATAGGTTAAATATCGTTTCCTTAACTGTATGTTTATTTAAGGTTTAGCCGTGCCGTCGGAAAAGAAATTATATAACTTCGTCAACTTTCGTTTTCGTATCAGGTAACTGAATAATGTGCGAACAAGAAGTTTCTCATTACATTTTGAAATAAGAAACTACGTTGAAGACAAACGGATACATTACAAACCTCGACATCCGTTAAAGCTTCCCTTTTTATGTGTTTCCATAGCAATTTATTTCTAAAACAGCTCTTAGATAATGAGGCAATTTGGTACTTGTGAGTTTTTGTGAAATCACGAAACGATGATCATAAAAATTAAATGAGCATTAGACATGTTCTAATGTTTGAATTGCAGTTAGACAAGCAAGTGGTTTAGGAGATGATGACGGTAACGACTTTAATGTCTTGTGGTTATGTGGAATGATCTTTATGCTTTTACTCATCATCAGGATACCGAACCTGTGGAAGTACTAGGTTTTCATTAATTCATCCCAGACCAAGCAGGTGATATATTGTAAAAAAAGAAGCTGGTATCTGGTGGTGGTAAGATATGGTAAGTATATCTCTTTTAATTTTGTAATGTAATTAATCTTATTGTATAAATGTGAAAGTGTTTGTTGGTTTATCTTCCTATGGTACAACAGCGTAGTAACGGATCAATATGATTTTTCATATTGTTATAGTTTATTTTAGGATAGTTATTGAAACAGACGGAGCTGTGAGTAATAAATAGTAATACAATAATTTGACACACGAAATGATGATCGTCTACCATTTCATCAGTCTCTTAATTATGCCATAAGGTATTTTGGGAAGTTTTGGGAATTGACAGATTTGAACAAATGAAATTACATAGAATAACTACTACATGTAATAGTGTATCTAACACTGTTAAAAGCGTTATCCTTCCCTTAATAATAATAATAAAGCTTGATTTGTAAAAAAAAAACTGAACTATAATTGTTTTTGCCATAACTGGTTTCTATAGACTTGGTCACTAAAGACTAGTTTCACGACATTATATTGTGATCTGTTGATTTGGGTAATTTCTCAAAGGAATTGCAACACATTCAAGTACTTCCAGATAGTGACACTAAAAGTTGTTCCCTCTAAAGCTCATGGGCTAATCCTCTGTTTATGTTATTGCAATTTTTTCGCTCGAACTTGATATTATTATGCTTGAACCGGATAAGTACCTCGACTTAACAGAAAATCAGCTTGAAGTGGAAGTGTTTTCGCTTTCGCGTTTCATCCGACGAGTGAGGTGGCTGGTGGCCCATCCCCCTCCCTCTTACACCACCTCTCCCTCCTGCCCTTCTTTTCCACTCACTCCTCCTCTCTCCCTCTTTCAAATATTCCTTAAAGGATGGCAGCGCATTTTTTACTTTTGTAATATTGCAAATGTCAAAGGGCAGCGGTGATCGCTTACCATCAGGTGAGCCGCATGCTCGTTTATCCGCCTACTTCATAAAAAAATTGGACTGAAGACATGCGGGTCTGTTGTTACTGTGTGTATTTATATGCAGCTTTACGTCAGTGACGTCACATGCTCGACGACCTCACTGTCCCTTTCTACCTTTTGCTTTCTTGATTTCCACACGCCATTCGTGTGACGGTCATGCAGACCCCGACGGGCGTGCTCGTCGGCGAAAGTTTCGCGACGAACTGCGTCATTTTACGCATATAGCGACACTCATCTGTATTACTCAATGTTGCCCGTTATCAATCATCTCTGTTTGCGCCTACTCGTAAAATCACAGATCTGTATTCCGAGCCGTTTTTAGCTTCCACATCAATTGACAAGACTGGCTTATAAATTTAATATGCCGATATGAAGTGCCTGTTGATACAGATGATAGGCTATTTGAATAAATATATTTTGATTCGTTTTGAAAAATTAAAATAAACTGTAAACGAACGTACCCCTTTCCTTAATCATCTGACAAAATGCAAAATTTCACAAATTTCTTATCAATGATTCGACAGTAACCGATGCTTTAAATATAGTATGGTGGTTTGCCCTTTTTCATGCAGTAACGGATTATGGAGTAATGGACTAACAAGACTAACGAAAAAATTACAAATGACAAAATCATAATCCACTTGAGTGAAGGCGCGTTACAATTTTTTTGAGATTTTCTCTTATAATTTTGAAGATATTAATGAAGCTTTAGTGTTGAAGCGAATGTTCTCTATCTTTGGCACTATTTGGAGGCGGTGACCATAATTATACGTTGAATATGCAGCTGGTAGCCGCAGAACAGAGCTAGCCACACTTATGTAGCTGCTGTTTGTTATTGCTCTAATTTGTGTTAGCTAAAGATTATCCAGTCACCTGTCAGCTGACAAATTCTAGACCGGTTTGATCACATATGTCCGTTATCCCGTCATTTGTCAGTCGAAATAAATTCTTAACTAGTGTGGTTATTGTCTTAGTTTCTCTTGTCGATTCCTTATATTCCATAAGTAATAATTTTATTATTTATAAGGAAAATAAATATGATGATAATTATAAGCAAAATCAGTTAACTATGGCGCCATCAACTCTCAAACACAGGGTAAAACTCCCTGTATTTTATGAATTCAAATCATTAAAAATATTCTCATTTTTTAATCTGCTCTATGATATAGAATACGTTTGAATTGTTACCTTAACAAAAATATTATTACATCCTCAGTTTCCAACACTTCATGACACTGAAATAAAAGGATTAAATCTTTGATTGTCCGAATATGACACTTTAAGAAATATCATGTTCATTAACAATTTTGTAGAAAGGAGTTTCAAGTTTGCTATCTACCGACAAATATTTTATCACTATTTATATAGTTAAAAAAGTCTTGAAATATACTTTGTTAAAAATGAAATTACAATAATGTCAAGGGTTTAACATTACATTAACATTAACATTTTATGTAAACTAAGGCAATTTTTTCATTAATTACTTTTGTCTAAATGTTATTATTATAATAATTTTCTAATTAACTGATAAGATAAAATTATCGTAATTATTAATTGCATAATTTATGTCTTAAAATCACTACCGCTAATTGATGTGAATACCGATGAACAAAAATTCTTTTAGAGAATTAGAAACTATATAACTGAAATTATTTTCAGTAAAGGAAATGTGATGCAGCGAATTGATAAAGCTTCCATTGACAAGATTTTTTTATATGATAATAACAACCGGTTTAAAAAAAAATCTCTCAATATATATTTCTTAATTGCTTTGATGGGGTTCCCTAGTATCTTTAAAGTTTCTTAGACCCGACTTTCTAATACGGACATGATACTTTATTACGTACCATACATAAAAAAAAATCAGAGTAAATGACAACCGTTTCCTTATTTATTAGTTAAAAAATGGAAAAAATCAGGGATTACTAGCGAGACTTAAATAGTTAAATAAAATACGATAAATAGGAATATTGCTTATTTAAATATTATGTACTTTAAGTCTCAACCGAAGCCTGGTGGTAAGCGGGGGGTCTGTCCATAATAAGATAGTGCTAGAACTTACTTCGCACTGCGCTGTGCTCGTCTCCAAAAGATATAAGATGTGATTTTAATTTCGGGTTTTTCGGGTATACTAAATTAAACGGGAGCGCTAGTACATTCAGTTACCGCAACTCTTTTAGTAAAAATGAACACTAAAAGTATATGTGATATTCTTTCTAGAACAGCACCTATCACCCTTAATTTCCAAGCAAACCATGCCTTCTTCTTTCTTTCATTTACAAAATTGCCCATCGTTTTGTGTAGTTGATACAATTAAATGTATCATAGTTCATTGTCCGCCGATAGAATTCTATGAAACAGGAAGAATTTTTACGCTTGACTGCGACTTTGTACTATGCAGTATTTTAATCGATATACTTAAGCAAAAGTGACTTTCGGCCGATGTTTTTTGAAAGAAAATGTAGGTTGCAACCGTAGTTCCTCGTACGGTCGTAGTATGTATATAATTCCTTCCTGATGCACGCATCGACTACAATGTAGAATGATACACCGCGTCACGCTCCGTCGGCCGACCGTGAAAATCACGCTCATTACTGGGAAAACTTATTTACTCTGTGGCAAATGTTATTATCGCATGTGTTAATAAAGCTCTCGAGCTAGTGGTAGTAGTAGTAATGGAGAATAGGCCGGTATGTAGGGAGGGCCAGTGGCGGTACTACCATACAAGCCTAAAAGCCCAGTTTGCACTGCTAAGGAGTAAAATATATAAATCTTAATTAGCACATAATTCCCGAATAGGTTATTTTTAAATTTGAGCGTTGCGAGTATTATGTGCCAATTAAGATTTATAAATTTTACTCTTTAGTAGTGCAAGCCGGGCTTTTGGGCTTGTATGGTAGTACCGCCACTGGGGAAGGCAACACAAAAGAGGCGAAATTGACGTATTTGAATACTGTCTGTAACCGGGACCGGGTTAAAGACAAGCGGCAATAACATTAAACATAAAGTTAGGGTCTTGCACATGTGACTTTTTGGCCAACTATTAACGATAGATATCTCAAGAACTATTTTTGGATTGATATTAAACATTACAGTGCATCTGTGCTATATTTATTGACATTTACTCGGACGCTCTTAAGTCTACAGGTATCAAACCTACACATGCCATTACCGTCCCTACACTTTCATTATAACCATAGATGATTGATTCCAATAAAATACAAAAAAAAAAATCAGATCAGATCTGTGGAAGTTGTTCGAATAACTTCAACTTATTTTTAATTTGTGGTTATCAATAGATAATAGACAGTTAAATAAAATTCGTTTATTTAACTATTATATAATAGGGGGCGTTGGAAATTTTTTTTCTTGTAAAGGTAGTCCATAAAAGGTACGAAACATATGATATAGACTTAAGAACGTCCGACTAAATGCAACTCTCTAAAAAATATTTTATTAAATAACTTAACAATCAAACTCAGACAGGGGTAAATTTCCATCACGTCTTTCCCCAGCGCAATCTAGATGCATTAACTACTGCATGAACTAGCCTGTCCATTTAGCAGCTGCAGAATAAAAGCTGTCAATATCTTCTACGTCTTTTACCAAAAAATTATTGATCAATGGATGGCATGGCTTGTTTGGAAATTTAACGGTGGTAGAGTCACGCAGCTGTTCCCGCTGCTGAATGAGCCGGCTCGAACCGGATTAGTACCACGACCTCACAGA